>ONZH01012572.1:0-23131 GCA_900303285.1 Rhinella marina
TAGAAATTGGCTAGGCAGGGCTATTTTTTCTGTTTAAAAGACCAAAAAGTCCTTTTGAAGGCTATTTTTATATCTGGCTACAATATTTTTTTTTGGGGGGGGCAAACATTGTGCAAGTTTTTCTGACCTAAACACCACCTGCTAGCGTGTGCTGTATAAGGTTTGTGTATTCAAAATACCTGACATCCGGTGTATTGTTTTCTGCTGCTAATCAAGGCGACATTATCTGCGCTGCGTCTGTTGTAAAACGTTTGCGCAAAGAGGGACAGATAGTGTAGGGATAGGATTTGGCTAGGCAGGGCTAGTTGTTCTGATTAAAAGACCCAAAAGTCCTTTTAAGGACTATTGTTATATCTGGCTGCAGTATATATTTTTTCTTTTGGGGCAAAAATTGCGCAAGCTTGCCTGACCTTAACACCACCTGCGCAGCGTGTGCATTATAACGTTAATGTATCCTAAATACCTGACATCCAGTGTCATTTTTCTGCCGCTAATCAAGGCAACATTACCTGTGCTGCGTGTGCAGTCTAACGTTTCTGTGTCCTAAATACCTGACATCCAGTGTCATTTTTTTGCCGCTAATCAAGGCGACATTACCTGTGATGCGTGTGCAGTCTAACGTTTCTGTGTCCTAAATACCTGACATCCAGTTTCATTTTTTTTGCCGCTAATCAAGGCGACATTACCTGTGATGCGTGTGCAGTCTAACGTTTCTGTGTCCTAAATACCTGACATCCAGTGTCATTTTTTTGCCGCTAATCAAGGCGACATTACCTGTGATGCGTGTGCAGTCTAACGTTTCTGTGTCCTAAATACCTGACATCCAGTGTCATTTTTTTGCCGCTAATCAAGGCGACATTACCTGTGCTGCGTGTGCAGTCTAACGTTTCTGTGTCCTAAATACCTGACATCCAGTGTCCTTTTTTTGTTGCTAATCAAGGCGACATTACCTGTGCTGCGTGTGCAGTCTAATGTTTCTGTGTCCTAAATACCTGACATCCAGTGTCATTTTTTTTGCCGCTAATCCAGGCGACATTACCTGTGCTGCGTGTGCAGTCTAACGTTTCTGTGTCCTAAATACCTGACATCCAGTGTCATTTTTTTGCCGCTAATCAAGGCGACATTACCTGCGCTGCTTCTGCTGTAAAACGTTTGCGCAAAGAGGGACAGATAGTGTAGGGATAGGATTTGGCTAGGCAGGGCTAGTTATTCTGATTAAAAGACCCAAAAGTCCTTTTAAGGTCTATTGTTATATCTGGCTGCAGTATATATTTTTTTCTTTTGGGGCAAAAATTGCACAAGCTGGCCTGACCTTAACACCACCTGCGCAGCGTGTGCATTATAACGTTAATGTATCCTAAATACCTGACATCCAGTGTCATTTTTTCTGCCGCTAATCAAGGCAACATTACCTGTGCTGTGTGTGCAGTCTAACGTTTCTGTGTCCTAAATGCCTGACATCTAGTGTCATTTTTTTGCCGCTTATCAAGGTGACATTACCTGTGCTGCGTGTACAGTCTAACGTTTCTGTGTCCTAAATACCTGAAATCCAGTGTGGTTTTTTTCTGCCGCTAATCAAGGCGATATTACCTGTGCTGCGCGTGCAGTCTAACGTTTCTATGTCCTAAATACCTGAAATACAGTGTATTTTTTTCTGCCGCTAATCAAGGTGACATTACCTGTGCTGCGTGTGCAGTCTAACGTTTATGTGTCCTAAATACCTGACATCCAGTGTCATTTTTTTGCTGCTAATCAAGGCGACATTACCTGTGCTGCGTCTGCTGTTTAACGTTTGTGTATCGTAATTATTTCTGACATTTGGTGAAATTTTTCCTGCTGTTGGTGACAGCAACATTACCTGCACTGTGTCTGCTGTTTAACATTTGTGTATCCTAAATATTTCTGACATTTGGTGAAATTTTTCTGCTCATACACTTAAAAAAAAATCTGTGCTACTGTACTTGTGACAAACTTGCAGATATACCTTTTAATAATCGCAAGGAAAGCAGTAAGGGACAGGGAAGTGGGCGTGCTGCTGATGGTGCATGCAGAGCCCATGATTCTGAGCGCGATGAAACTGTCCCTGGTGGCAGAGCACAAGAAACAAAGTCATCCAAAACTCTTAGCTTCATGTCCCAGTTTGCAGGGCAGCGCAAAACAGCACTCTTGACGCCAGACCAGTGCGACCAGGTAGTTGGTTGGATTGCAGCAGATAATGCTTCCAGTCGGTTAAGCACCACCCTCTCTTCCACAAAGTCCAGTCTCAGTAGCCAAGAGTCAGGTCAATAAAATCCTCACCCTGATCCTCCTTCCTCCCACCATGCAGAATCTGGGCAAACAAGTGATCCCACATTCGGATATTCTGAAGAGCTTTTTTCATCACCGTTCCTTGATTTGGGCCTCTCGCCAAGCCCGCTTGAAGAGGGACATGAGGAGATGTTGTGCCCTGATTCCCAAACTCATGAGCATCCACAGTCTATAGAAGATGACGGTGGGGAACGGCAATTAGTGTCTGGCGAGGTGCATGATGACAATGAGACACAGTTGCCAATAAGTCAAGGACAATTAGTGTCTCAAGAGGTTGATGATGAGGATGAGACGCAATTAAGTCAGGTTCTTGTTAGGTCACCATGTCAGGAGGAGGACCAGAGTGAGGAAGTGGAAGAGGAGGTGGTGGACAATGAAATCGCTGACCCAACCTGGGAAGTTGGCAAGCTGAGCGAGGACAGCAGTACAGAGGGGGAGGGATCCGCAGCACCACAACAGGCTGGAAGAGGCAGTGGGGTGGCAAAAGGGAGAAGGCAGGCCATGGCAACCAGGCCCACAACTGTTCCCCGGAGCACCCCCTTGCGGCAATCTCCCTTGCCAAGGGTTAGGTGTTCCGCAGTCTGGTGCATTTTTGAGGAAAGTGCAGACTATAAAAGAATTGTAATTTGCAACCTGTGCCGTTAAACAAAATGAGCAGGGGCGTGAACACTAGCAACCTGACCACCACCAGCATGATCCGTCACATGGCAGCAAAGCACCCTAATAGGACGCCTGAGTCCACAATCGGTGTCTGCAGGTCACACCACTGCCTCCTCTTCCCCTGTGTTACGTGCTGTCCAAGACGCAGACCCAGATGCCTCCCGCCCTGCACCTGGACCTTCGCAAGCACCATCAGCGAGCACATCCACTTCAGTGTCCCAGTGCAGCGTACAGATGTCCTTACCCCAGGCATTTGAACGCAAGCGCAAATACACAGCTACCCATCCACAGGCCATAGCATTAAAAGTGCAGCTTTCCAAATTGCTGGCCCTGGAAAAGTTGCCGTTTTAGCTGGTGGACACTGAGGCTTTTCGCAGCCTGATGGCGGCGGCTGTCCCTCGTTGCGCAGTCCCCAGCCGCCACTATTTTTCCCGGTGTGCTGTCCCCGCCTTACACCAGCATGTGTTCCGAAACAAAACCCGTGCCCTGACCAATGCAATTACTGGGAAGTTCCACTTAACGACTGACACATGGACAAGTGCTTCTGGCCAGGGATGCTATATTTCCCTGATGGCACACTGAGTGAACATTGTGGAGGCTGGGAGTGAGTTGTACCCTGGGATGGCACAGGTGCTTCCCACGCCAAGGATTGCGGGCCCTACTTCCATCCGGATTTCCGCCACCACCTACAGTAGTGGCTGCAACCCCTCCTTCTCTTCCTCCACCTCCTCCTCCACTTCCACTGCAGAATTCTCATCTTGCAGCACCAGTCAGACTTCAGTCAGTAGTTGGAAGCAGTATAGCACAGCAGTCGGGAAGCCACAACAGGCTGTGCTGTGCTGAAACTTATTTTCTTAGTTGACAAACAGCACACCGCCGCAGAGCTGTGGCAGGGCATAAGGGACCAGTCTGAGCTGTGGCTCTCGCCACTCAACCTACAGCCAGGAATGGTTATGTCTGATAATGGCCACAACTTGGTGGCGGCTTTGGAGCTTGCCAACCTCACACACATACCATGCCTGGCCCACGTCTTCAACGTAGTTGTTCAGCGGTTTCTCAAAACCTACCCCAATTTGCCTGAGCTACTGGTGAAGGTGCGCCGCCTGTGTGCTCATTTCCGAAAGTCACATACAGCTTCAGCCGGCCTGGCAACGCTGCAGCAGCACTTGCACTTGCCAGCTCACCAACTGCTGTGCGACCTGAGCACGCGCTGGAACTCCACATTCCACATGTTGGGCAGGCTTTGTGAGCAGCAGAGGGCAGTAGTAAAATACCAGCTGCAACACGGTTGGCGCCTTTCCAGTCAGCTTTCGCTCTTCACAAGCGACAAGTGGGCATTGATGTCTGACCTCTGTGAGGTTTTACGCAACTTTTATGAATCTACACAGATGGTGAGCAGCGATAATGCTATTATCAGCATAACCATCCCACTTCTGAGTCTACTAAAATGCTCCCTGTTCACAATAAAGGCGGACGCTTTGCATGTGGAAGAGGTGGAAATGGTGGAAGACCCTACACAGGGTGATAGCCAGACCACCCTCAGTTCGTCTTCTCAGCGCGAATTGGAAGAGGAGGTGGACGAGGAGGAGGAGGAGCATTAGACAGTTGCCACCGCTACACAGGGTAGTACCCATAGCAGGTTTACTCCATCTCTTCGGCGTGGATGGGCCGAACAGGAGGAAGAGGACGATTAGATTGAGAGTCATCCTCCTGGTGAGGAGAGTGAAGCCTTGTCTGTTGGGACTCTGGCACACATGGCTGACTTCATGCTATGCTGCCTTTCCCGTGACCCTCGCGTTATACGCATTTTAGCCAACACCGATTACTGGTTGTTCACCCTTCTCGACCCCTGCTACAAAGAGAACTTCTCATCTCTTATTCATCTGGTGGAGAGGACTAGCAAAATGGTGCAATACCAGAAGGCCCTTGTAGAAAAATTGCTCAAAAAATTTCCAGCTGACAACGCTGGCGGCAGAGTACGTAGTTCCTTGGGCACCCGAGGAGGGGAGATGAGGGGAACACACAGCAGTTCCAACAAAGGCAGGGCGACACTCTCCAAGGCCTGGGACAGTTTCATGACACCCCACCAGCACCCTCACCCTGATGAGCGGCCTAGTGTCACAAGGAGGGGAAAGTTTTGGAAGATGGTGAAGGAGTACCTAGCTGACCGTGTCAACGTCCTCAGCGATACCTCTGTGCCTTATAATTATTGGGTGTCTAAGCTGGACACGTGGCACGAACTGGCGCTCTATGCCTTGGAGGTGCTGGCCTGCCCTGCCACCAGAGTTTTGTCGGAGCGGGTATTTAGTGCCGCTGGGGGCATAATAACTGATAAACGCATCCGCCTGTCAACTGAAAATGCTGACAGGTTGACGCTTATCAAAATGAACAAGGCCTGGATTGCCCCTGACTTCTCTGCCCCACCAGAGAAAAGCGGCTGAACATGAAGGAACTTTAAATGTGGCTTTTAGGGTGTATTGAATACACTGTATTCCCATGTACACCTTCCTCTTCTCGTCCTCTTCCTCCTCATCCTCCATCATATCAAACTGCTTATTAGGCTGCCCTCGATGTTCACCAGCAGGCCCTAACCACTAATTTTTAAGACGTTCACCAGCAGGCCCTCACCACTAATTTTTAAGATGGTCACCAGCAGGCCCTCACCCATAATTTTTTAGACGGTCAGCTCAGCAGCAAGAACATGCCCCTAATTTTTTAGACGGTCAGAAGAGCAGCAGGCACTTTCCCCTAATGTTTTAGACGGTCAGCTCAGCAGCAGGCACTCGCCCCTAATGTTTTAGACCAGGCATCCCCAAACTGCGGCCCTCCAGCTGTTGTAAAACTACAACTCCCACCATGCCCTGCTGTAGGCTGATAGCTGTAGGCCGTCCGGGCATGCTGGGAGTTGTAGTTTTGTAACATCTGGAGGGCCTCAGTTTGGGGATGCCTGTTTTAGACGGTCAGATCAGCAGCAGGCACTCGCCCCTAATGTTTTAGATGGTCAGATCAGCAGCAGGCACTTGCCCCTAATGTTTTAGACGGTCAGATCAGCAGCAGGTACTCACCCCTAATGTTTTAGAGGGTCAGCTCAGCAGAAGACCCTCACCCCTAATGTTTTTGAGTGTCAGCAGCAGGCAATCAATCATAATTTTTCAAGGGTGTGTCTGATGCCCTACTTTATGTGTAATAAAGGGTGTATTGGAGTGCCTCTTCCTTGTAATTCTTGGCAGCACTTGCGCTTTACATACAAGTAAAAATATGTTTCCTAACAATATTTCCTCTAAAATCAATGTTATCTTCGGTTTTGGGGAGCATTATTGTCATTCCGTAAAAGTGCCGTAATACTCGGACAACATCATTCCCAGCAGCGACTTTGGAGTCCGAGATGCATCCAGACATCCTCCCCATGCTGTTCCCAAACCATTTCAGTGGTGTTTCCATCATTTTATCACCTTTCCCTATGAACCAGACACCCTTCCCTCTTCAGAGCAGGGGGTGCCTGGTTTAGTGCTCTGATTCTCCCATTGACTTCCATTGTGCTCGGGTGCTCGGTAGAGCACTCGAGCACCACCTAGTGTTCTACCCGAGCACTATGGTGCTCGATCAACACTAGATATAAACAGTGGAAGGACAGTGTAGGGATATCGTAGGGAGAGTTCTTAGAAACTGTAGGGAGAGCATAATGAGACTGCAGGAACAGTGCAGGCTGCGTGTAATCATCCTGTTCATCTTGTTCAATTGCTGCGGCATTCATATTAAATCTGTTCCGTTATAAATAGACTTACTGTGTGCCAGACTCATTGTCAACAGGCGGTCTAATACATAAGTGCATTTATCTAGTTCACCTGCTCCACTATTAAGACTTAAAGGGGTATTTCCATGTTAGACAATGGGGGCATATCACTCGGCTATTTTTGGCGGCTCCATAGAAATGAATGGAGGGCGGCTGCGCATGCGAGTGCACCCTCCACAACTTTCGGAGCTCCGTTCGATATGCTTCCCATTGTCTGAGATGGGAAAAACCCTTTAATCTGTTGGATTAATCTCTTAAATCTGTTGCAGGTTGAATCAATCCACATTGGGATGTCCACACTGATTAATAAAAAAAACATTTCTATTAGTCCCTGATTCACAAATTGGCCTGATACACCTGTCTCTTTCTACTGTTTGTGGCATGTCCATATTGATTCACAGTTAAGCAATTCTATTAGTCCCTGATTCACAAATTTCCATGATACATCTGTCTTATTCTATTGTTTGTGGCAGATCCATATTGATTAATATATAAACAATTTTATTAGTCCCTGATTTACAAATTGGGGTGAAAGACCTGTCTCATTCTAGCATTTGTGGAGTGTCTACATTGATTAATAAATAAGCAATTCTATTAGGCCCTGATTCACAAAGTGGGGTGATACACCTGCCTCATTCTACTGTTTATGGTGTGTTCACATTGATTAATAGATAAGCAATTCTATTAGGTCCTGATTCACAAAGTGGGGTTATACACCTGCCTCATTCTACTGTTTGTGGCCTGTCCACATTGATATTTAACCCTTTCTGTTACAAAGCGGTCTTATTTAACAGCGTGTGGGCAGTGCCAATAAATTGATTCTCCACACTGCAGAGTAGGCCACGAGTCTTTTTTTGCCAGAAAAATTATTCTTTTATCTGAAAAATTATTCTTTTAGCAAAAGCATTAGTTTTGTAGCTAAACAAAAAGTATTTTAGTGAATAAATTAGTGGATTAGCAAACTGAACTTAATGACATTTTACTTTCAACATGTATTTGGGATAAAACCAGATGGGCCAAACTTGCTGGATGGATCAAACATGGCAGCTGGATTATTGCCATAAGAGAGGAGTCTCATTGGTTATCGGAATGAACCACACAAATACATTGCCTTGCGAAAGTATTCGGCCCCCTGGAACTTTTCAACTTTTTGCCAGATTTCAGGCTTCAAACAAAAAGATTTAACATTTTGGTGAAGAATCAACAACAAGAGGGTCACAGTTGTGAAGTGGAACGAAATTTATTGGATCATTTAAACTTTTTTTGTAATAATAAAACTGAAAAGTGGGGCGTGCAAAATTATTCGGCCCCCTTGCATTAATACTTTGTTGCACCACCTTTTGCTGCGATTACAGCTGCAAGTCGCTTGGGGTATGTCTCTATCAGTTTTGCACATCTAGAGACTGAAATTCTTGCCCATTCTTCCTTGCAAAACAGCTCAAGCTCTTTGAGGTTGGATGGAGAGCGTTTGTGAACAGCAGTTTTCAGCTCTTTCAGGTCTGGACTTTGACTAGGCCATTCTAAGACCTGGATACGTTTATTTTTGAACCATTCCATTGTAGATTTTGCTTTATGTTTGGGATCATTGTCTTGTTGGAAGATAAATCTCCGTCCTAGTCTCATGTCTTTTTTAGTATTGAACGAGCATTCTCAGCCGAACTCTCTGTTTGGCCGAGCATGCCTACGCTCGGGTCCACTCGATGTTCAGCCGAACACCGAGTGTACTCGAGCGCAATGCTCGAGTCTCTTCCCTGCACTGTAATATTGATTTGTACGTTAATGCGTACGCATTTGTATGCTAATGCGTACGCATTGTGCTCTAATGTGTACGCATTGTGCGCTAATGCATACAAATTTAGTTCATTAGCATACTTTTACAAGTGAAAGGAGTAAAAGAGGAGAAGTCGCGATTCTGACCTTTTTCTATTAACCAGACACCCTCCCCTCTGCAGGGGTGCCTGCTTTAGTCCCATTGACTAACATTATGCTCGGGTGCTCGGCCGAGCACTTGAGCAACCCCTAGTGCTCGGCCAGAGCACCCGAGAATACGAGCACAGAGGTGCTCGGTCAACACTAGTCTTTTTCAGACTCCAACAGGTTTTCATCCAGGATGGTCCTGTATTTGGCTCCATCCATCTTCCCATCAATTTTAACCATCTTCCCTGTCCCTGCTGATGAAAAGCAGGCCCAAACCATGATTCTGCCACCAACATGTTTGACAGTGTGGATGGTGTGTTCAGGGTGATGAGCTGTGTTGCTTTTACACCAAACATATCGTTTTGCATTGTTTCCAAAAACTTGGATTTTGGTTTCATCTGACGAGAGCACCTTCTTCCACATGTTTGGTGTGTCTCCCAGGTGGCTTGTGGCAAACTGTAAACGAGACTTTCTATGGATATCTTTGAGAAATGGCTTTCTTCTTGCCATTCTTCCATAAAGGCCAGATTTGTGAAGTGTTCAGCTGATTGTTGTCCCATGGACAGACTCTCCCACCTCAGCTGTAGATCTCTGCAGTTCATCCAGAGTGATCATGGGCCTTGGCTGCATCTCTAATCAGTCTTCTCCTTGTTTGAGATGAAAGTTTAGAGGGACGGCCGGGTCTTGGTAGATTTGCAGTGGTCTGATACTCCTTCCATTTCAATATGATCGCTTGCACAGTGCTCCTTGGGATGTTTAAAGCTTGGGAAATTCTTTTGGTATCCAAATCCGACTTTAAACTTCTCCATAACAGTATCACGGACCAGCCTGGTGTGTTCCTTGGTCTTCATGATGCAGAACCCTGAGACTATCACAGAGCAGGTGCATTTATACGGAGACTTGATTACACACAGGTGAATTCTATTTATCTTCATCAGTCATTTAGGACAACATTGGATCATTCAGAGATCCTCAATGAACTTTTGGAGTGAGTTTTCTGAACTGAAAGTAAATGGGCCGAATAATTTTGCACGTCCAACTTTTCAGTTTTATTATCACAAAAAAAGTTTAAATGATCCAATAAATTTCGTTCCACTTCACAATTGTGACCCACTCGTTATTGATTCTTCACCAAAAATTTTAAATGTTATATCTTTTTGTTTGAAGCCTGAAATGTGGCAAAAGGTTGAAAACTTCCAGGGGGCCGAATACTTTCGCAAGGCACTGTAGCTCCACCAACTTGAACCAAATTCATCGTAGCTATTACGTTCTTTTAGTCAGCGTTTTGCATCAGTACAGTATCAGAATTTGTAAGCAAACAGTAGAAGTGGGTCCAAAACACCGAAGCGTTAATAATTCCATTACATTTTATCTCTGTTTTGGACCCACTCCTATTTTTGGTTTACAATTAGTGAACAAATACTGATGCAAAACATTGACAAAATAATGACCATCTGAAAGAGGCTTTATGGATGCTCAAAATACAGGTTGTCATGAAGCCACTACTGCTGCTGCTGCGGCTGCCACCATCCCCACTCTGTCATGGGGCCACTACTTGAATCTTTAGGCACTGCATGGTTAAGTCCACAGCAATAAATTAGACCTGGCGCGTTTATTGACCTGTAATACTGCCGCACAGTAATTCCCCAGTTAACAGAAGGGATTAGCTATGAATATTGGTGCCCTGCGCAGTGATGTATACAGCGTTAAATTAAAGAACGGATTAACTATGAATGTGGGTGCACTAGAATGTAATGCACATGGCGATACGCTCTCACTGCACTCTCCCTGTACTGTCTCTGCATTTTAAGTTCCAAGCCTTCACACTGAGATTGGGCCACCAAATGGGATGCTTAAGATAAGGCAGAGTGGGGCTAGGTATACCAGATTTATCGTGATTCGTGATAAATTCATTCCAAACTAATCAAAATCTTTCCGAACTAAGACAAATTGTCCAAATCAAGTTTTTCCAAACTACGCTCATCTCTAATACTAAGGATAGGTCATCAATATTGTTTCCGGATAACCCCTTTAAGTCAAACACTGGAGTAGGAACGAAAGAGAGGTCATTCTTTCATTCAGGGTAAAGCCACGTGGTCAGGTTTCCTGATGCAGTTTTGAAAGCAAAAATCATAAGTGGATCATAAAAGGAGAGAAAGTATAAGGGACAGATATACATTTTTCTCTTTTTTGAATTCACTCCTGGTTTTGGTTTCCAAAATTGCATCAGAAAACCTGAATGAGTGGCCATACCCTTATACTTTTCCTTCTTTTAGGCTACACTGCATCAAACTGCCTCTAAAACTACATGTGTCATTTCAGCCTTAAAAAGGTGAGTAAAGAGATCAGTAACCACAGCTGTCAATGTAAGCCCCTGTAGGCAGTATTATTTCTTATACGTTAATTAGATATAATTATGCCGTTTCATTTAAAATGCTATGAGTAATTATTTCAGCGATTAGCATGAAAAAACGACGCTAAAAGAATTAAAAAGTTCTCACTTTCTTTTACTGTGCTTATCATCAGGCAGAGAATGATAAACAATTCTCTAATTTAATTTTTTCTGTGATTTAAGACTGCACAACGATGTTCATGACAGGTTGTCTTTATTATTGACTTGTATCTGTTTCAGTAGTGATGTGAACTTATTTGCACTCATTTAGCAATGTTTTAACTATGTGTATTCTATAAACACATTGTAATCTTTTCTATGTACATTATGTTAAACAAAGATGAGGGCTGGTAAAATCTTAACAAGACATGAGGCACATGCAGTGTTAAAGGGGTATTCCCATCTCATTGATCATAGTTCAAAATGAAATACTGGTGGCCTTGATAATTTTTTCAATTGGAAGTTATTAGCCATATTGCCCTCATTTTGATATAATGCAATTTTCCTACCCTGCTGTTGATAGTTGGTTTCCCTAGGTTACGGCCCGCTTTCCACGGATCCACAGCGGGCCGCGCTTGCGCAGAGTGCAGACAGTCTTCACCCAGGCAGCCGCTGCTTTCTGCCGGAGCGTGCACGTAGCCGTGCATGCGCAGATCATCTTCCTTCCCTGCGATGTCTGATACAGAGCAGTGCTTGCTCTGTATCAGAAGCATTTTTGGCCCCAAAATATTGGTTCTCAAATATATATATATATATATATATATATATATATATATATATATATATATAATTATTCTTATATATAAAAAAAACAACTATAATTATAACTAAAATAATTGGATGGCTAAAATGAGTTTGGATATTACTTTTTACACTATTTGGGGGTGATACTGGAAATACAGAGATTTATGCACAATGGGAAGTGCATTTGAATTTTTTTTTTATGATGGACATTGTTTTTTATTTTTTTTATTTTGATACTGGGGACACTGGGTGTGGATGGGGGCCATTATACTGTGGAGGGAGGGTGAGTGGGGCACATAAATTTATTGTATTTTGGGGTGGTGGGGAATAGGGACATGATAGACAGTGGGGAGCACTATTTTATTTTGAGGTGCACAGATTTTTATTTTTATTTTTTTATATTGATATTTGGGACAGTAGGGGGAAATAAATGTAGTGTAAAGGGAGACTGGGTGTGGATGGGGGGCATTATACTGTGGAGGAAGGGTGAGGGAAGCACATAAATTTATTGTTTTTTTTATTGAAGGGGGGGATAGGGACATGATAGACACTAGGGAGCGCATTTTTATTTTAAGGTGCACAGTTTTTTTTTTGTTTTTTTTATATTGATATTTGGGACGGTAGGAGAAAATAAATGTAGTGTAAAGGGAGACTGGGTGTGGATGGGGGGCATTATACTGTGGAGGAAGGGTGAGGGAAGCACATAAATTTATTGTTTTTTTTATTGAAGGGGGGGATAGGGACATGATAGACACTAGGGAGCGCATTTTTATTTTGAGGTGCACAGTTTTTTTTTTGTTTTTTTTATATTGATATTTGGGACGGTAGGAGAAAATAAATGTAGTGTAAAGGGAGACTGGGTGTGGATGGGGGCCATTATACTGTGGAGGAAGGGTAAGGGGGCACATAAATTTATTGTTTTTTATTGGGGGGGGTAGGGACATGATAGACACTAGGGAGCGCATTTTTATTTTGAGGTGCACAGATTATTTTTTTTTTTTTATATATTGATATTAGGGACACCAGGGGGAAGATAAATGTGGTGTAAAGGTACACTGGGTGTGGATGGGGCCATTATACTGTGGAGGGAGGGTGAGGTGGGACATAAATTTATTGTCTCTGGAGGGGGGGGGAATAGGGACCTGATAGACACAGGGAGCGCATTTTTATTTTGAGGTGCACATTTATTTTTTATATATTGATATTAGGGACACTAGGGGGAAAATAAGGCCCCTTTCACACGGGCGTGATGTCCGCATGGGTGCAATGTGTGATGCGAACACATAGCACCCGCACTGAATCCTGACCCATTCATTTTAATGGGGCTTTTCACATGAGCAAACTTTTTCACGCATCTGTTCGTCGTTGCGTGAAAATCGCAGCATGTTCTATATTCTGCGTTTTTCACGCAACCCTGGCCCCATTGAAATGAATGGGTTTGCGTGAAAATCGCATTGCATCCGCAACCAGGTGCGGATGCAATGCGGGATTCACTGACGGTTGCCTAGCAATGTTGTTTGTAAACATTCAGTTTTTTCTAACGCAGGTGGAAAATGCTTCGCACCCGCATGGAAAAAACTAAACAAACGTACACAATCGCAGTCAAAACTGACTGCGATTGCGTGCGGATTGGTGCGGATGTACTGTGACATCACTGTGTTTATTATCCCTGTACTGTGACATCGCTGTGTTTATTATCCTGTACTGTGACATCACTGTGTGTATTATCCCTGGACTTTGACATCACTGTGTTTATTATCCCTGTACGGCGACATCACTGTGTTTGTTATCCCTGTACGGTGACATCACTGTGTTTATTATCCCTGTACGGTGACATCACTGTGTTTATTATCCCTGTACAGTGACATAGCTGCGTGTATTATCCCAGTACTGTGACATCGCTGTGCTTATTATCTCTGTACTGTGACATCACTGTGTTTATTATCTCTGTACTGTGACGTCACTGTGTTTATTATCTCTGTACTGTGACATCACTGTATTTATTATCTCTGTACTGTGACATCACTGTGTTTATTATCCCTGTACAGTGACATCGCTGTGTTTATTATCCCTGTACAGTGACATCACTGTCTGTATTATCCCAGTGCAGGAAGAGGTAAGTGGTCTGTGTTTGTGTGTTTGTTTTCTATTTTTCAGGGTCGTGAATGCAGAGGACTACGTCGGATTCGGTGGACTACGTCGGACCAGCTTTTTTTTTTTTAATAAAATGGTCAAACAGGGGTCTGGGGGAGTGTTTATTTCAATAAAATGTTTTATACTTGTGTGTGTGTATTTTTTTTTTTACAATACTACAGTTTTAGTAATTACGGCTATCTACAGACGGCCCTGATTACTAATACTGGGCTTAGTGCTTGCCGGTATGGCAGGCCAGCACTAACCCCAACATCTATTACCTCGGCACCCACCACCACCTGGGGTGCCGGGAAGAGCCGGGTACCCGCAGGACCGGACCTTCTAAATTGAGGGTCTGGCTCTGGGGCGGCTGCAGGCTGGTACCATTAGGCTGGGAAGGGCCAATAACCGTGTCCCTTCCCACCCTGGTAGTGCCAGGCTGCCGCTGCTGGTTGTATCTGGCTGGCGAAGGGAAAAAGGGGAGACCCCACGCCATTTTTTTAAATTATTTAATTATTTTTGTAAAAAAATGGCATGGGGTCCCCCCTTTTTGCCTTCGCCAGCCAGATACAACCAGCAGCGGCAGCCTGGCACTACCAGGGTGTGAAGGGACACGGTTATTGGCCCTTCCCAGCCTAATGGTACCAGCCTGCAGCCGCCCCAGAGCCAGACCCTCAATTTAGAAGGTCCGGTCCTGCGGGTACCCGGCTCTTCCCGGCACCCCAGGTGGCGGTGAGTGCCAAGGTAATAGATGTTGGGGTTAGTGCTGGCCTGCCATACCGGCAAGCACTAAGCCCAGTATTAGTAATCAGGACCGTCTGTAGATAGCCGTAATTACTAAAACTGTAGTATTGTAAAAAAAAAAAAAAATACACACACACAAGTATAAAACATTTTATTGAAATAAACACACCCCCAGACCCCTGTTTGACCATTTTATTAAAAAAAAAAAAAAAAAGCTGGTCCGGCTTAGTCCACCGAATCCGACGTAGTCCTCGGCATTCACGACCCTGAAAAATAGAAAACAAACACACAAACACAGACCACTTACCTCTTCCTGCACTGGGATAATACACACAGCGATGTCACTGTACAGGGATAATAAACACAGTGATGTCACAGTACAGGGATAATAAACACAGTGATGTCACAGTACAGAGATAATAAACACGGTGATGTCACAGTACAGGGATAACAAACACAGTGATGTCATAGTACAGAGATAATAAACACAGTGATGTCACTGTACAGGGATAATACACCTCAGATCAACACATTGTGCCCCCATCAGACCTCAGATCAGCGTCTTGTGCCCCCATCAGACCTCAGGTCAGCGTCTTGTGCCCCCATCAGACCTCAGATCAACACAATGTGCCCCCATCAGAGCTCAGGTCAGCGTCTTGTGCCCCCATCAGACCTCAGATCAACACAATGTGACCCCATCAGAGCTCAGGTCAGCGTCTTGTGCCCCCATCAGACCTCAGATCAGCGTCTTGTGCCCCCATCAGACCTCAGATCAGCGTCTTGTGCCCCCATCAGACCTCAGGTCAGCGTCTTGTGCCCCCATCAGACCTCAGATCAACACAATGTGACCCCATCAGAGCTCAGGTCAGCGTCTTGTGCCCCCATCAGACCTCAGGTCAGCGTCTTGTGCCCCATGAGACCTCAGATCAGCGTCTTGTGCCCTCATCAGACCTCAGGTCAGCGTCTTGTGCCCCCATCAGACCTCAGATCAACACAATCTGCCCCTATCAGAGCTCAGGTCAGCGTCTTGTGCCCCCATCAGACGTCAGATCAGCGTCTTGTGCCCCCATCAGACCTCAGGTCAGCGTCTTGTGCCCCATGAGACCTCAGATCAGCGTCTTGTGCCCTCATCAGACCTCAGGTCAGCGTCTTGTGCCCCCATCAGACCTCAGATCAACACAATCTGCCCCTATCAGAGCTCAGGTCAGCGTCTTGTGCCCCCATCAGACGTCAGATCAGCGTCTTGTGCCCCCATCAGACCTCAGGTCAGCATCTTGTGCCCCCATCAGACCTCAGATCAACACAATGTGACCCCATCAGAGCTCAGGTCAGCGTCTTGTGCCCCCATCAGACCTCAGATCAGCGTCTTGTGCCCCCATCAGACCTCAGATCAACACAATGTGCCCCCATGTGCCCCCATCAGACCTCAGGTCAGCATCTTGTGCCCCCCTCAGACCAGGGTCTTGTTCCCCCCTCAGACCCGCGTCTTGTGCCCCCCCTCAGACCAGCGTCTTGTGCTGCGTCAGGTCATAGTGCGCGCCGGCAGGGAAGACAGTGGAGCGCGGAACCTGATGGCAGCGGCAGCGCAAAACAGGTAAGTATGCTTTTTTTAAAGTGGCTGGGTGGGCTGATCTGAGGTCTGAGGGGGGCGCGGGGCCCCCCATGAAATCATTGGAGCCGGGGCCTGGAGCAGTAGCTCCAGATGCTCCAATTATAATCCGGCCCTGGCTGCGCCCCCCTCCAGATGGCGCCCTAGGCGGTCACCTCCCCCGCCTACCCCTAGTCCCGGCCCTGGGTAGCGGTTCAGGCACAGTGTGAGAGGGAAAGACAGATGTAGCAGAGCTAAGTTAGAAGTTGCTTAGCTATTGGGGGAGGTGAAGACAGATGTAGCGGAACTGTATAGGTAGCGGTTCAGACACAGTGTGAGAGAGAAAGACAGATGTAGCAGAGCTGTATGGGTAGCGGTTCAGGCACAGTGTGAGACAGAAAGACAGATGTAGCAGAGATGTATGGGTAGTGGTTCAGGCACAGTGTGAGAGAGAAAGACAGATGTAGCAGAGCTGTATGGGTAGCGGTTCAGGCACAGTGTGAGAGAGAAAGACAGATGTAGCAGAGCTGTATAGGTAGCGGTTTATCCACAGTGTGAGACAGAAAGACAGATGTAGCAGAGCTGTATGGGTAGCGGTTCAGGCACAGTGTGAGAGAGAAAGACAGATGTAGCAGAGCTGAGTTAGAAGTTGCTTAGCTATTGGGGGAGGTGAAGACAGATGTAGCGGAGCTGTATAGGTAGCGGTTTATCCACAGTGTGAGAGAGAAAGACAGATGTAGCAGAGCTGTATGGGTAGTGGTTCAGGCACAGTGTGAGAGAGAAAGGCAAATGTAGCAGAGCTGTATGGGTAGCAGTTCAGTCACAGTGTGAGAGGGAAAGACAGATGTAGCAAAGCTGAGTTAGAAGTTGCTTAGCTATTGGGGGAGGTGAAGACAGATGTAGCGGAGCTGTATAGGTAGCGGTTTATCCACAGTGTGAGAGAGAAAGATAGATGTAGCAGAGCTGTAAGGGTAGCGGTTCAGGCACAGTGTGAGAGAGAAAGACAGATGTAGCAGAGCTAAGTTAGAAGTTGCTTAGCTATTGGGGGAGGTGAAGACAGATGTAGCGGAGCTGTATAGGTAGCGGTTCATCCACAGTGTGAGAGAAAGACAGATGTAGCAGAGCTGTATGGGTAGCAGTTCAGGCACAGTGTGAGAGAGAAAGACAGATGTAGCAGAGCTGTATAGGTAGCAGTTCAGTCACAGTGTGAGAGGGAAAGACAGATGTAGCAGAGCTGTATGGGTAGCAGTTCAGGCACAGTGTGAGAGAGAAAGACAGATGTAGCAGAGCTGTATGGGTAGCAGTTCAGTCACAGTGTGAGAGGGAAAGACAGATGTAGCAAAGCTGAGTTAGAAGTTGCTTAGCTATTGGGGGAGGTGAAGACAGATGTAGCGGAGCTGTATAGGTAGCGGTTTATCCACAGTGTGAGAGAGAAAGACAGATATAGCAGAGCTGTATGGGTAGCGGTTCAGGCACAGTGTGAGAGAGAAGGACAGATGTAGCAGAGCTGTATAGTTAGCGGTTCAGGCACAGTGTGAGACAGAAAGACAGATGTAGCAGAGCTATATGGGTAGCGGTTCAGGCACAGTGTGAGAGGGAAAGACAGATGTAGCAGAGCTGAGTTAGAAGTTGCTTAGCTATTGGGGGAGATGAGGACAGATGTAGCAGTGCTGTATAGGAAGCTGTTGAGCAAAAGAGCTAGAGGGGATTGGTGAGGGATGATATAGCAGACCTGTATATGCATATGCTGGATATGCATCCATATATATATATATATATATATATAGTCAAAAGTGTATAAACAACTGCAGTAGATCTATAATGTAAACAAATCTGCATCAGTGCTGGTGGTTGGGGGATGGTAATATTTTATGTGAGGCAATAGCACAGATAATTAGGTTACTAGCTAACATGCTATGGGGACAATGTACAATAGCAAATTATTGTTTTTATGGTAAGGATAGGCTTGTAAAAGATAAAACATGTTTTGTGTGTAAAACTGTATTAGAATGCAAGAGAGCCACTTGTTACTGTCTGCTTAGCTCACTTTGGCTCTGAGTGAGGATTCCACAGCAGGAAAGAGGTGATTCACAGACACTGCAGGCTGATGACTCATACTATCCACATGAACCAGCATGCAAGGACTGAGCTCTCAGTGTGATGTCATAAGGAGGCGTGGCAGCCCTTCACTCAAACTGCCTAAGCCCGCCCAGCATTAGAAGCAGGAAACCAGGAAGTGAACAGCAGAGCTGGCTGCTGGTAAGGCTGAAATAGCAAGATGAGAATACCCCTTTAAGTATCAGAAGGCATTGCTTTTATTGCCTAACCTAGACAGGGTTCCAGCATCAGTCTAAAGTTATGGCTGGACTTGGAAAGGAAACATTCAAGGATTCCTTAGATCATACAGTACTTCTCTGGTTATATCCCAAGTCAAAATCTGATTCTATAAGGTGTTCTGTAATAACATAAAAATATTCTGCGACATGTTTATGAACTTTATGGAGACTTTTTCTCAAACCTATTATATTAAACTACATTAATTTCTAGTTGTTTTCTATTTTATTGTATTGCTGCTTAACACCTTGCCGAGCTAGGACGAGAATGCTCGTCCTAATATGGCGTTACTTAACGCCCTAGGACGAGCATTCTCGTCATAGGGTTAAGGTGCTGCTGCTGCCCCGCTGCCGCAATCTGCAGCCGGGCCTCTGCTGTATCCGCCAGCACCGGTGATTACACCGATGCCGGCGGATTAACCCCTTGCTGACCGCGGCATACAAGGCAATTGCGGCAGCTTTTAAAGCCATCGGGCCCCCGTGAGGCGGTGGGGGGGTCCCGATGGTTGAGATGGAAGCCCCGATGCCTTGCCCAGAGGCATCGGGACTCCCATCTACGGAAGCCCAGGAGACCCAGCCACAGCGCTGGGTCTCCTAGGCAACGGTCAGCGTACGGCAACGGACGCTGACAGTTGAATGCAGCACAATACAGATGTATTGTGCTGCATTCAATCAGGGATCAGACCCTGAAATGTTAAAGTCCCTTACTGGGACATAAGTGAAATGTTAAAAAAAAAGTTAAATAAAAGTGTTATAACAAAAAAAAATAAAAAAAATAATAAAGTTTCAATAAAAAAAAGCCCCTTCCCCATAAAGAAACACATAAAAATAGAAATAAAAAATATACATATTAGGTATCGCCACATCCGTAAAAACCTGCTTTATTAAAATATCACATGATCCAGCCCGCCCGGTCAACACCGTAAAAAATAAAAAATAAAAACTGTCTAAAAAAAGTCATTTTTTGTCACATTTCATCACAAAAAATGTAATACCAAGCGATCAAAAAAGCATATGCCCCCAAAAATAGTGCCAATCTAATCGTCATCTCATCCTGCAAAAAATGAGCCCCTACCTGAGACAATCACCCAAAAAATAAAAAAAAACTACAGCTCTCTGACTATGGAGACCCTAAAACATGATATTTTTTTTGTTTCAAAAATGATATTATTATTGTGTAAAACTTAAAAAAATAATAATTAGTATACACGTTAGGAATCGCCAGGTCCGTAAAAACCTGCTCTACAAAAATATAGCATGATCTCTCCCCTCAGGTGAACACTGTAAAAAATAAAAAATAAAAACTGTCTAAAAAAAGCCATTTTTTGTCACATTTCATCACAAAAAATGTAATACCAAGCGATCAAAAAAGCGTATGCCCCCAAAAATAGTACCAATCTAATCGTCATCTCATCCCGCAAAAAATTAGTCCCTACCTGAGACAATCGCCCAAAATATAAAAAAATTACAGCTCTCTGACTATGGAGACACTAAAATGTGATTTTTTTTGTGCTTCAAAAATATTGTGTAAAACTTAAATAAATAAAAAAAGTATACATATTAGATATTGCCGCGTCCATAACGACCTGCTCTATAAAAATATCACACGATCTAACCTGTCAGATGAATGTTGTAAATGACAAAATATAAAAACAATGCCAAAACTGCTCGTTTTTGTTACCTTGCCTCACAAAAAGTGTAATATAGAGCTACCAAAAATCATATGTACCCTAAACTAGTACTAACAAAACTGCCAACTTATCCCGTAGTTTCCAAAATGGGGTCAGTTTTTTGGAGTTTCCTACTCTAGGGGTGCATCAAATGTGACATGGCAACTTAAACTTTTTCCAGTGAAATCTGCCCTGGCGTTCCTTTCCTTCTGCACCCTGCCGTGTGCCTGTACAGCAGTTTACGATGACAAATGGGGCATTTCTGTAAACTACAGAATCAGGGTAATAATTACTGAGTTTTGTTTGGCAGTTAACCCTTGCTTTATTCTCAGAATAAAATGATTCATATGGAAAATCTTTCAAAAAAGTGAAATTCGGAAATTTTGGCTACATTTTCCTTTAATTCTTGTGGAACACCTAAAGGGTTAATAATGTTTGTAAAATCAGTTTTGAATACCTTGAGGGGTGTAGTTTCTAAAATGGGGTCATTTTTGGGTGGTTTCTATGATGGAAGCCTCACAAAGTGACTTCAACCCTGAACTGGTCCTTAAAAAGTGGGTTTTGGAAATTTTGTGAAAAATTTCAAGATTTGCTTCTAAATTTCTAAGCCTTCTAACGTCCCAAAAAAATAAAATGTAATTTTCAAAGTGATCCAAACCTGAAGTAGACACATGGGGAATGTAAAGTCATAACTATTTTTGGAGGCATTACTATGTATTTTAAAAGTAGAGAAATTGACATTTGGAAATTTGCAAATTTTTCTAAATTTTTGGTAAATTTGGTATTTTTTTATAAATAAGAATGAAATATTTTGACTCAAATTTACCACTGTCATGAAGTACAATATGTGACGAGAAAACAATCTCTGGATAAGTAAAAGCGTTCTAAAGTTAGCACCACATTAAGTGAGACATGTCAGATTTGCTAAAAATGGCCTGGTCCTTAAGGTGAAAAATGGCTGGGTCCTTAAGGTGTTAAACAGCTGATCGGCGGGGTGCCGGGTGTCAGAACCCCGCCGATCTGATATTGATGACTTATCCCAAGGATAGGTCATCAATAAATATAACTTGGAGAACCCCTTTTAGCCTCAAATTTGCTTCACAGGAGCATGGTCAGGATATGCTGAATTATGCAATTTCATTAATGACTTCTGCTTGACCTCCTGAGGTTTAGCCATATATATATTTAAAAGGGTTGTCTGCTCACTAAAGAAGAATTGTAAATGTTTGGGTACAATTTTATCAACTTACCCATTTTAAATCTTGGCTTGTAGAGCTACACTGTCCACCCATTATGACCAATGTGGTGCTTTCTATGACAGCATGACATCCTGTCTACTGATCACATGGATTACTCTTTTACTAGCCTCATCCCTTCAGATGAAATGTATTTTCTGATCTAAATGTTTGGGAGACATGACTAGGATGTCCTTTTGATCTTGTTGGCCAGTCAAAATGGTTGTGCTCTTTATCCCTTAGCTTCCCTCCTCAATGCCTAATAACATGCTCGTCACACACCCCAATTACTCTAATGTGGCAACAGTTCTTAGCCTTCTGTCAGTCTTAGAGCAGTAAATGGAGCTGTGGATCAACACACTACCACTCTATTTAAACAGGCTACTCAGGGTACCCACAAAGATCCTAAATCTCATTATCTTTCTGGTAGAGAGGTATTAAAGGACAACTGTCGTCAAAAATTAGAAATATATCTAAAATGTTAAAACATGCAATGTAAGTTTTAGAATTTTTTGTGCTTATAATTTTTTTTTTACCATTAAAGGAAATATTTAAAAAATTCATAATAATTGTGTAGAACTTCCTATGTTGACCAGCAGGGGGAGCACAACTGAAAAGTTGTAAGTGTAAGGAAGCTGTCTGTAGCCCAGTGCTGTAAACTGTTATCTGGCTATTCACACCTCCTGTGACATCACGCTGCTCTTACTTGCTTATCTGATAACAAGAGATTGTGTTCCACAATACAGTGTCCAGTGGCCATCTTGTTGTGGTCTGCACTGTGATAAAATTGCTGACTGTGCCTCCTATGCTATTTCCAATTGTGATGCTGATTATTCCTCCACCACAGGGATTTTATCCACTGACAGGTAGCAGAGTTAGGGCTCATGCACACGAATGTGTGCAGCCTGTGCCCGTGCTGCGGGCCGCAAATTGCGGTCCGCAATGCACGGGCACTTTCCTTGGGGACACCGCATTTGGATCGCGGCCCCATTCACTTGAATGGGGTCCGCGATCCGCATTGGAGCTTCTGCACCACAAAAAAGTAGTGCTTGCGCTACTTTTTTGCGGTGCAGAGCAACATCCAAAAACACCACGGAAGCACACAGTAGTGCTTCCGTGGTGTTCCGATCCGTGCGTCCGCTCCGCATGTCACGAATCGCGGACCCACTTCAATTCAATCCGTGATGCGGGCTGCATATGGCCGGTGCCCGTTTATTGTGGGCCCGCCGTATGCGGCCCACAGCACGGCAACGGGTGACACACATTCGTGTGCATGAGCCCTTAGGGTGGTAGTGCATGACTGAGTTTGATCTGAGAAACTCTTTCATTGTTCGTCATTGTTCGTTACTTCCACCCAGCTTTTCGTGCCCAGAGCAGACCCCAGATCAGATGGCAATACCCAGATCTGGGGTCTGCTCTGGGCACCGCAGTCTGGTCTGTGGTCTGCCGGGTACTAGGCTGTTAGGCCAATGACTGATGTCTGCATTTTTTCCCCTTTCTGTAGGATCGTGTATGCGGAGGACGACCTTAGAGGATGAAGATCTATAAATTTTTTTTTCTTTCAATAAAATGGTCAAACAGGGGTCTGGGGGAGTATTTATTTCAATAAAATATT
>ONZH01012573.1:0-20945 GCA_900303285.1 Rhinella marina
TGAAGAGGAGGATTGGAGGAGGAGGAGGAGGAGGAAATGGAGAGTCAGGTCAGTGAGGAGAGGGAATTCTTACGTGTTGGGACTCTGGCGCACATGGCAGACTTCATGTTAGGCTGCCTATCCCGTGACCCTCGCGTTAGAAGAATTTTTTCAAACACCGATTACTGGGTGTTCACTCTCCTGGACCCACGGTACAAGCAGAACCTTTCCACTCTCATCCCTGCAGAGGAAAGGAGTATGAGAGTGAATAGATATCAACAGGCCCTGGTGGCACAAGTTGAAACAATCCTTCCCATCTGATGCCGCTAGCGGCAGAGGGCGTGGTTCTGTGGGCCAAGTAGCGGGGGAGAGGAGGCGAGCAGGCAGCTTGACCAGCACTGGCAGGGGAACGCTCTCCAAGGCCTTTGCCAGTTTTATGTCACCCCAGCAAGACACTGTCACCTGTCCCCAGTCTAGGCAGAGTAGGGGGGAGCTGTACAGAAAGATGGTGAGGGAGTACCTATTCTGACCATACCAACGTCCGTAGCGATCACTCTGCTCCATAACAACTACTTGGGTTTCAAAGCTGGACACGTGGCCTGAACTGGCGCTGTACCGCCTTGGAGGTGCTGGCCTGCCCTGCCGCTAGCGTGCTGTCAGAGCGGGTCTTCAGTGCAGCTGGTGGCGTCATCACCGATAAGCGTACACGCCTGTCAACTGACAGCGCTGACAGGCTGACGCTTATTAAAATGAACAAAGCCTGGATTTAACCGGAATTCAAATCTCCTCCGGGGGAAAGCAGCTAAAGATTTAAATAACTTATGTATCCGATTCCTCTTCTCTACTCCTCCTCCTACTCCTCCTCCTCCTCCATATCGTCTTTGCCTAACGCTGACCAAAAAAACGCCATTTTTCAGAGGTCCAACTGGCACTCTTTTAGCACAATTTTTCCGGAGGTCCACCTACAGGCCCTCTCTCCAGTTCCAGTTTCCAGTTTTATTTGCGCAAACTGCGTAAATTTTTATTTTTGGGATAGGTGTGAAAAATAATATTACTTGCGTATCTATATTGCCCAACATTGGATACGGTAGCAACAAGAAGACCAAACACATGCTGCTCACAGGGTTCCGCAAATTCCTGGTCCACAATGTCACGAGCTCGAGGTTCTGTTGATGAGCAACAAGTCCTTCTGTAAAGAAATCGCCCACAACGTCTCCTCAAAGAACCGAAAGACCATTGTGGAGAGAGCGGCACAGCTCGCCATCAAAGTGACGAACCCCAACGCCAGACTGCGCAGAGAAGAGAACGAATAAATATATCTGTGGTTATTTGTGCTAAATAAAAGTTAAATAAACAAAAAAAAAAAAAAAAAAAATGATCTGTTCCTGTGCCTGATCCACCCAAGTTGAATCTGTCCCATCCTGAGAAAGTCCCCCCAAGGAGTCCCCACTGTAACTTGCTTCCCATACAACTACCTCACCCCCCGACACCTGTGTCTCACCATTGTCCACCACCTCCTCAGACAACACTGGTAAATCCCCACTGTCAGCACACGGAGACTGCAAAAGGTCTTGCGAATTGGGGCAGAGAATGTTCTGGGCTAGCACATCAGAGAAGGGGTGACTATGGGGTTCCAGGGAGTACGTGACCACATGCAATCTCCATCTAAAAGTCATGCCACACTTGATGTAGCTCATAATTGACAATTGTACCGGTTGATGCTAAATTTTTATGTTGGGGTCCTGCGTCGTCAGTCTAACTACATCCGGCTGTTGTCACCACCACACACGCTAGCCCAGGGGGCACTCCTCTGGCTCTTCCAGCGAAACCTCCTTCCCCCAGCCTGCCCCCCCACCTACAGGCCTTCTCTCCAAAACAATTTACGTCTTTGTCCTATCTTTCTCTCTCTCTCTCTCCAAACTATTTTCCGGATAGCTGCCATATACGGTATTAAACTGAGTAGTATACATAGAAGACATACCACACTTGATCAATCTCATAATTTACGACTGTACCGGTTGATGCTAAATTTTTAAGTTGGGGTCCTGCGTCGTCATTCTAACTACATCCGACTGTTGTCACCACCACACACACTAGCCCAGGGGGCACTACTCTGGCTCTTCCAGCGAAACCTCCTTCCCCCAGCCTGCCCCCCCACCTACAGGCCCTCTCTACAGACTATTTACCCGGATAGGGGACGTATTAGATATTGTCCTGATGTTTTTTGTTTTTCTTCTTTTAATTGCCTCCTGACCTGTGATAGGCAGAGCATGGACACGTCCCCTTAGCTGCAGTAGAAAAGACACTCCCCTGGCCAGAGCAAGCTCTTTTTCCATTTTCCGTGGTCGAAAAATCCATGAAATATAAGGTCCCAAGATAGGGGACGTATACAGTATTAAACTGAGAAGAATCGATACCACACATGCCCCACTAGGAGAATTTGGGGTAATGGTGGGATTAGGCAGCCTCCGAGGCATCCATTCATGCTGCCCCTGCTGTTTCCTGTCCATTTCCGTGGTGTTTCCATCATTTTCTGAGGTTTCCAGGTTTTCACCCAGCCTTCCCTAGGCAGAGCCTTGGTCCCCTGCAAAAATGCTCGAGTCTCCCATTGACTTCAATGGGGTTCGTTATTCAAAACGTGCACCCGAGCATCGGGAAAAGTTCGACTCGAATAACGAGCACCCCGAGCATTTTAGTGCTCGTTCATCTCTAGTAATGACTGCAGATGAGAGGAGATCAGAGTAGTCATTTCTGCACAGCTGACTCCCTCGTTACAGTGTGCTGTTGTAGACAGTGAATGTACTGTGTGAGCGGAGAGGCTCCTGTGACTGCAGCACTTGCCGCCCTGCCCCGTGTCCATGAGGATCTCACTGCATCTGCCGCACCCTCAAGGCTCTTGTGCACCATGTACATACACTGTAATCTCCTCCACATTAAGAAGGAGAAGCCTTAAGACCATGAAAACCGAGGAAGTAGCAGATATGTAGATCTGATTAAATTTTCAAGCACCTAGCTCAATATGAGGCATGTGAAAATATAAAAACCAAATTGAAAGAAAAGTTTTTTTAACCACATGAAACCTTAGAAATCGGATGAAGTTGTGCGGGATGATTGTACGATATCTCCTGTTTATCACGCCCCAGTTATCACAACTGGTCACAAACTGGGAAGGAGAATTCTTGAAGGGAGAGACCTTGGTTTATCTCTCCGGCAGATCACCATGCTCCTAGGATGAGATATCAGCACTGGTCAAGAGTAGATAATACAGAACTCGGGGTGGGACTGTGGCTGATGGACATCTCCTCACCCAGTAGGTTCTTGGGTGTGACAATGTAAGGATTTATGGTAAACTTTGGATTGGATGGTTGGTTATCTGTGTGGTTGGTTGGTTGCCCGGTTGGACCACGTTACCACCAGGCCGTAGATATCATATATCCCCTTGTGTGTCTTGTCAAAACAAGTCTATAGTCACGTACCACTACCAGATAATAGTGAATGTGATGCCGATGGTTGACCGTGTATCAACTAGTTATTGGTTGTTCGCTCACAAAAGGTCAATATCTGTATGTCTGTGGTCATGATATTTGGTCTGGGTCTGTAGTCGTGGTCTACACTCATGGTCTGTGGTTATGGTCTGATATATGGTCATTATATATGGTAATTGTCTTTGGACAGTCTCTGTGGTCATGATCTGTGCTCAATGTCTATGGTTATGTTCTGTGGTTATGGTGTATGGTCACAATCTGTGGTCTATGTTTGTGGTCTATGTTTGTGGTCTATGGCTGTGGTCTATGGTTGTTGTCTATGTTTGCGGTCTATGGTTGTGGTCTTTGCTTGTGGTCTATGGTTGTGGTCTATGGTTGTGGTCTATGGTTGTGGTCTATGTTTGCGGTCTATGGTTGTGGTCTTTGCTTGTGGTCTATGGTTGTGGTCTATGGTTGTGGTCTATGGTTGTGGTCTATGGTTGTGGTCTATGGTTGTGGTCTTTGCTTGTGGTCTATGGTTGTGGTCTATGGTTGTGGTCGATGGTTGTGGTGTATGGTTGTGGTCTATGGTTGTGGTCGATGGTTGTGGTCTATGGTCACGATCTGTGGTCATTGATTTTGGGTGTGGTCTATGGTTGTGGTCTATGGTTGTGGTCTACGGTTGTGTTCTACGGTTGTGGTCTATGGTTGTGGTCTACGGTTGTGGTCTATCGTTATGAATTGTGGCCAGGTTCCATGTGAGCTGTAGGGAGGGTGGATGACAGTGGGTGACACTGGGTGACGTCTTCCTGTGCTGTAACACCCATCCAGGTGTTGTCTTTATTTTTAACCTGATCAAAGAGCGGACGGACCTGTAATGAGGAAACTGCTTGAAAAATACATTTGAAGGAATCATTGAAGGCGTCACGAAGTCTTCATCACCATGGGAACAGATAATAATAAGACGAAAGTGTGTCAGCCAAGAGCAGCGGCGGCTCTGAGGAGGATCCGCTTATCACCCAGCCACCCGCAGAGTAGAGAGAACCTCATAGTCAGGAAGAGTCCGAGAATCCAGAGCTTAGCAAAACTGGACGTAGAAAGGGTTAAATCCGCAAGAGTCTGGGGTGGGATGTGCAGTAATCTACAGGGTGTGAACAGAGCCCTAATCTAGTAGTCATCCAGAGCATCATTATTATCTATCTATCTATCTATCTATCTATTATTTATCTATCCAGCTACAGATCATACCTGTGTCCTGATAGAGAGGTGCTGTAGTGTAAAGTACTGTACGGAGAAGAGAATTATAGACTTTCTCTTCATTCCATGGCAGTAGCTGTGCACTAATGGAGAAGTGATTCAGTGTAAAGCATGGAGAAGTAGAGCAGTGATGAGGCTGGAGGTGGCAGGAACTGATTCCTTGTGTCTTCTAGAAAGCAGGAGCAGACTATGCGGCAGACATTGCTTGCGTGGTACTCCAGTCTCAGCCGGTGTGCCGTCGGTGGGGGGAGCGGGATTCTGTGACAGGGCCCCCCTGTGGTTGTGGTGGGGGGGGGTAGAGACTGAATTCCTTCTCTCTCCGCTCCTTCCTCTCCCCGGCTGTCACCCAGCATCTTGTCTCCCTGAAGCCACCATGTCACGCTGCATCCTCCACTCACTAAAGGTTATCCCTCTAAACATTCCATAAACCAGTCCTGACACCGCCAGAGCCCCGGGCCCCCGCCGCCTGATGCTTCCAGATTCCTCATGTGAGATGCTGGACTGTCAGGTAGGTGACCTCTGGGGCCTCCAGATTATCAGCGCCCCGTCCTGTATCCTGGTCCCCTGTGCTGTATACTGGGGTACACTGCCTGGTGCAGAGCGTGCGGTCCCTAGGACTGTTCTGTACATATAGTCAGCGCCCCGTCCTGTATCCTGGTCCTCATGTGCTGTATACTGGGGTACACTGCCTGGTGCAGAGCGTGCGGTCCCTAGGACTGTTCTGTACATATAGTCAGCGCCCCGTCCTGTATCCTGGTCCCCTGTGCTATATACTGGGGTACACTGCCTGGTGCAGAGCGTGTGGTCCCCGGGACTGGCCTGTCCGTATAGTCAGCGCTCCGTCCCTGTATCCTGGTCCTCATGTGCTGTATACTGGGTACACTGCCTGGTGCAGAGCGTGCGGTCCCCGGGACTGTTCTGTACATATAGTCAGCGCCCCGTCCTGTATCCTGGTCCCCTGTGCTGTATACTGGGGTACACTGCCTGGTGCAGAGCGTGCGGTCCCCGGGACTGTTCTGTACATATAGTCAGCGCCCGTCCTGTATCCTGGTCCCCTGTGCTGTATACTGGGGTACACTGCCTGGTGCAGAGCGTGTGGTCCCCGGGACTGGCCTGTCCGTATAGTCAGCGCTCCGTCCTGTATCCTGGTCCTCATGTGCTGTATACTGGGGTACACTGCCTGGTGCAGAGCGTGCGGTCCCTAGGACTGTTCTGTACATATAGTCAGTGCTCCGTCCTGTATCCTGGTCCTCATGTGCTGTATACTGGGGTACACTGCCTGGTGCAGAGCGTGCGGTCCCTAGGACTGTTCTGTACATATAGTCAGCGCCCCGTCCTGTATCCTGGTCCCCTGTGCTGTATACTGGGGTACACTGCCTGGTGTAGAGCGTGCGGTCCCCGGGACTAACCGGCCTGTACGTATAGTCAGCGCCCCGTCCTGTATCCTGGTTCCCATGTGCTGTATACTGGGGTACACTGCCTGGTGGCAGAGCGTGCGGTCCCTGGGACTGTTCTGTCCGTATAGTCAGCGCCCCATCCTGTATCCTGGTCGTCATGTGCTGTATACTGGGGTACACTGCCTGGTGTAGAGCGTGTGGTCCCCGAGACTGTTCTGTACGTATAGTCAGCGCCCCGTCCTGTATCCTGGTCCCCTGTGCTGTATACTGGGGTACACTGCCTGGTACACGTGCGGTCCCTAGGACTGTTCTGTACGTATAGTCAGCGCCCCGTCCTGTATCCTGGTCCTCATGTGCTGTATACTGGAGTACACTGCCTGGTGTAGAGTGTGCGGTCCCTGGGACTGTTCTGTACGTATAGTCAGCGCCCCGTCCTGTATCCTGGTTCCTATGTGCTGTATACTGGGGTACACTGCCTGGTGTAGAGCGTGTGGTCCCCGGGACTGTTCTGTACGTATAGTCAGCGCCCTGTCCTGTATCCTGGTCCTCATGTGCTGTATACTGGGGTACACTGCCTGGTGCAGAGTGTGTGGTCCCTGGGACTGTTCTGTCCGTATAGTCAGCGCCCCGTCCTGTATCCTGGTCCTCATGTGCTGTATACTGGGGTACACTGCCTGGTGTAGAGCGTGCGGTCCCTAGGACTGTTCTGTCCGTATAGTCAGCGCCCCGTCCTGTATCCTGGTCCTCATGTGCCGTATACTGGGGTACACTGCCTGGTGTAGAGCGTGCGGTCCCTAGGACTGTTCTGTACGTATAGTCAGCGCCCCGTCCTGTATCCTGGTCCTCATGTGCTGTATACTGGGGTACACTGCCTGGTGTAGAGCGTGCGGTCCCCAGGATCGGCCTGTACATATAGTCAGCGCCCCGTCCTGTATCCTGGTCCCATGTGCTGTATACTGGGGTACACTGCCTGGTGTAGAGCATGCGGTCCCTGGGACTGTTCTGTCCGTATAGTCAGCGCCCCGTCCTGTATCCTGGTTCCCATGTGCTGTATACTGGGGTACACTGCCTGGTACACGTGCGGTCCCTAGGACTGTTCTGTACGTATAGTCAGCGCCCCGTCCTGTATCCTGGTCCCATGTGCCGTATACTGGGGTACACTGCCTGGTGTAGAGCGTGCGGTCCCTGGGACTGTTCTGTCCGTATAGTCAGCGCCCCGTCCTGTATCCTGGTCCTCATGTGCTGTATACTGGGGTACACTGCCTGGTGTAGAGCGTGCGGTCCCTAGGACTGTTCTGTACGTATAGTCAGCGCCCCGTCCTGTATCCTGGTCCCCTGTGCTGTATACTGGGGTACACTGCCTGGTACACGTGCGGTCCCTAGGACTGTTCTGTACGTATAGTCAGCGCCCCCGTCCTGTATCCTGGTCCTCATGTGCTGTATACTGGAGTACACTGCCTGGTGTAGAGTGTGCGGTCCCTGGGACTGTTCTGTACGTATAGTCAGCGCCCCGTCCTGTATCCTGGTTCCTATGTGCTGTATACTGGGGTACACTGCCTGGTGTAGAGCGTGTGGTCCCCGGGACTGTTCTGTACGTATAGTCAGCGCCCTGTCCTGTATCCTGGTCCTCATGTGCTGTATACTGGGGTACACTGCCTGGTGCAGAGTGTGTGGTCCCTGGGACTGTTCTGTCCGTATAGTCAGCGCCCCGTCCTGTATCCTGGTCCTCATGTGCTGTATACTGGGGTACACTGCCTGGTGTAGAGCATGCGGTCCCTAGGACTGTTCTGTACGTATAGTCAGCGCCCCGTCCTGTATCCTGGTCCCATGTGCTGTATACTGGGGTACACTGCCTGGTACACGTGCGGTCCTTGGGACTGTTCTGTCCGTATAGTCAGCGCCCCGTCCTGTATCCTGGTCCCCATGTGCTGTATACTGGGGTACACTGCCTGGTACACGTGCGGTCCCTGGGACTGTTCTGTCCGTATAGTCAGCGCTCCGTCCTGTATCCTGGTCCTCATGTGCTGTATACTGGGGTACACTGCCTGGTGCAGAGCGTGCGGTCCCTGGGACTGTTCTGTCCGTATAGTCAGCGCCCCGTCCTGTATCCTGGTTCCCATGTGCTGTATACTGGGGTACACTGCCTGGTACACGTGCGGTCCCTGGGACTGTTCTGTCCGTATAGTCAGCGCTCCGTCCTGTATCCTGGTCCTCATGTGCTGTATACTGGGGTACACTGCCTGGTGCAGAGCGTGCGGTTCCCTGGGACTGTTCTGTCCGTATAGTCAGCGCCCCGTCCTGTATCCTGGTCCCCTGTGCTGTATACTGGGGTACACTGCCTGGTACACGTGCGATCCCTGGGACTGTTCTGTCCGTATAGTCAGCGCCCCGTACTGTATCCTGGTCCCCTGTGCTGTTATACTGGGTACACTGCCTGGTGCAGAGCGTGCGGTCCCTAGGACTGTTCTGTACATATAGTTAGCGCCCCGTCCTGTATCCTGGTCCCCTGTGCTGTATACTGGGGTACACTGCCTGGTGTAGAGCGTGCGGTCCCCAGGATCGGCCTGTACATATAGTCAGCGCCCCGTCCTGTATCCTGGTCCCATGTGCTGTATACTGGGGTACACTGCCTGGTGCAGAGCGTGCGGTCCCCGGGACTGTTCTGTACATATAGTCAGCGCCCCGTCCTGTATCCTGGTCCCCTGTGCTGTATACTGGGGTACACTGCCTGGTGTAGAGCGTGCGGTCCCCGGGACTGTTCTGTACATATAGTCAGCGCCCGTCCTGTATCCTGGTCCCCTGTGCCTGTATACTGGGGTACACTGCCTGGTGCAGAGCGTGTGGTCCCCGGGACTGGCCTGTCCGTATAGTCAGCGCTCCGTCCTGTATCCTGGTCCTCATGTGCTGTATACTGGGGTACACTGCCTGGTGTAGAGCGTGCGGTCCCTAGGACTGTTCTGTACATATAGTTAGCGCCCCGTCCTGTATCCTGGTCCCCTGTGCTGTATACTGGGGTACACTGCCTGGTGTAGAGCGTGCGGTCCCCAGGATCGGCCTGTACATATAGTCAGCGCCCCGTCCTGTATCCTGGTCCATGTGCTGTATACTGGGGTACACTGCTGGTGTAGAGCGTGCGGTCCCCAGGATCGGCCTGTACATATAGTCAGCGCCCCGTCCTGTATCCTGGTCCCCTGTGCTGTATACTGGGGTACACTGCCTGGTGCAGAGCGTGCGGTCCCCGGGACTGTTCTGTACATATAGTCAGCGCCCCGTCCTGTATCCTGGTCCCCTGTGCTGTATACTGGGGTACACTGCCTGGTGCAGAGCGTGTGGTCCACGGGACTGGCCTGTCCGTATAGTCAGCGCTCCGTCCTGTATCCTGGTCCTCATGTGCTGTATACTGGCGGTACACTGCCTGGTGTAGAGCGTGCGGTCCCTAGGACTGTTCTGTACGTATAGTCAGCGCCCCGTCCTGTATCCTGGTCCTCATGTGCTGTATACTGGAGTACACTGCCTGGTGTAGAGTGTGCGGTCCCTGGGACTGTTCTGTACGTATAGTCAGCGCCCCGTCCTGTATCCTGGTTCCTATGTGCTGTATACTGGGGTACACTGCCTGGTGTAGAGCGTGTGGTCCCGGGACTGTTCTGTACGTATAGTCAGCGCCCTGTCCTGTATCCTGGTCCTCATGTGCTGTATACTGGGTACACTGCCTGGTGCAGAGTGTGTGGTCCCTGGGACTGTTCTGTCCGTATAGTCAGCGCCCCGTCCTGTATCCTGGTCCTCATGTGCTGTATACTGGGGTACACTGCCTGGTGTAGAGCATGCGGTCCCTAGGACTGTTCTGTACGTATAGTCAGCGCCCGTCCTGTATTCCTGGTCCATGTGCCGTATACTGGGGTACACTGCCTGGTGTAGAGCGTGCGGTCCCTGGGACTGTTCTGTCCGTATAGTCAGCGCCCCGTCCTGTATCCTGGTCCTCATGTGCTGTATACTGGGTACACTGCCTGGTGCAGAGTGTGTGGTCCCTGGGACTGTTCTGTCCGTATAGTCAGCGCCCCGTCCTGTATCCTGGTCCTCATGTGCTGTATACTGGGGTACACTGCCTGTGGCAGAGTGTGCGGTCCTTGGACTGTTCTGTCCGTATAGTCAGCGCCCCGTCCTGTATCCTGGTCCCCGTGCTGTATACTGGGGTACACTGCCTGGTACACGTGCGGTCCCTGGGACTGTTCTGTCCGTATAGTCAGCGCTCCGTCCTGTATCCTGGTCCTCATGTGCTGTATAACTGGGGTACACTGCCTGGTGCAGAGCGTGCGGTCCCTGGGACTGTTCTGTCCGTATAGTCAGCGCCCCGTCCTGTATCCTGGTTCCCATGTGCTGTATACTGGGGTACACTGCCTGGTACACGTGCGGTCCCTGGGACTGTTCTGTCCGTATAGTCAGCCTCCCGTCCTGGTATCCTGGTCCCCTGTGCTGTATACTGGGGTACACTGCCTGGTGCAGAGCGTGCGGTCCCTGGGACTGTTCTGTCCGTATAGTCAGCGCCCCGTCCTGTATCCTGGTTCCCCTGTGCTGTATACTGGGGTACACTGCCTGGTATAGAGCGTGCGGTCCCAGATCGGCCTGTACATATAGTCAGCGCCCCGTCCTGTATCCTGGTCCCATGTGCTGTTACTGGGGTACACTGCCTGGTGCAGAGCGTGGCGGTCCCCGGGACTGTTCTGTACATATAGTCAGCGCCCGTCCTGTATCCTGGTCCCCCTGTGCTGTATACTGGGGTACACTGCCTTGGTGCAGAGCGTGCTGGTCCCCGGACTGGCCTGTCCGTATAGTCAGCGCTCCGTCCTGTATCCTGGTCCTCATGTGCTGTATACTGGGGTACACTGCCTGGTGTAGAGCGTGCGGTCCTAGGACTGTTCTGTACATATAGTCAGCGCCCGTCCTGTATCCTGGTCCCCTGTGCAGTATACTGGGTACACTGCCTGGTGTAGAGCGTGCGGTCCTCGGGACTAACGGCCTGTACGTATAGTCAGCGCCCCGTCCTGTATCCTGGTTCCCATGTGCTGTATACTGGGGTACACTGCCTGGTGCAGAGCGTGTGGTCCCTGGGACTGTTCTGTCCGTATAGTCAGCGCCCCGTCCTGTATTCCTGGTCGTCATGTGCTGTAATACTGGGGTACACTGCCTGGTGTAGAGCGTGCGGTCCACCAGGATCGGCCTGTACATATAGTCAGCGCCCCGTCCTGTATCTGGTCCCATGTGCTGTATACTGGGGTACACTGCCTGGTACACGTGCCGGTCCTAGGACTGGCCTGTCCGTTATAGTCAGCGCTCCGTCTGTATCCTGGTCCTCATGTGCTGTATACTGGGTACACTGCCTGGTGTAGAGCGTGTGGTCCCGGGACTGTCTGTACGTATAGTCAGCGCCCCGTCCTGTATCCTGGTCCCTGTGCTGTATACTGGGGTACACTGCCCTGGTACACGTGCGCGTCCCTAGGTCTGTTTCTGTACGTATAGTCAGCGCCCCGTCCTGTATCTGGTCCTCATGTGCTGATACTGGAGTACACTGCCTGGTGTAGAGTGTGCGGTCCCTGGGACTGTTCTGCTACGTATAGTCAGCGCCCCGTCCTGTTATCCTGGTTCCTATGTGCTGTATACTGGGGTACACTGCCTGGTGTAGAGGCGTGTGGTCCCCGGGACTGTTCTGTACGTATAGTCAGCGCCCTGTCCTGTATCCTGGTCCTCATGTGCTGTATACTGGGGTACACTGCCTGGTGTTAGAGCGTGCGGTCCCTGGGACTGTTCTGTCCGTATAGTCAGCGCCCGTCCTGTATCCTGGTTCCTATGTGCTGTATACTGGGGTACACTGCCTGGTGTAGAGCCGTGCCGGTCCCTAGGACTGTTCTGTACGTATAGTCAGCGCCCCGTCCTGTATCCTGGTCCCATGTGCCGTATACTGGGGTACACTGCCTGGTGTAGAGCGTGCGGTCCCTGGGACTGTTCTGTCCGTATAGTCCAGCGCCCCGTCCTGTATCCTGCGTTCCTATGTGCTGTATACTGGGGTGACACTGCCTGGTACACGTTGCGGTCCTTGGGACTGTTCTGTCCGTATAGTCAGCGCCCCGTCCTGTATCCTGGTCCCCCGTGCTGTATACTGGGTACACTGCCTGGTACACGTGCGTCCCTGGACTGTTCTGTCCGTATAGTCAGCGCTCCGTCTGTATCCTGCGTCCTCATGTGCTGATACTGGGGTACACTGCCTGGTGCAGAGCGTGCGGTCCCTGGGACTGTTCTGTCCGTATAGTCAGCGCTCCGTCCTGTATCCTGGTCCTCATTGCTGTATACTGGGGTACACTGCCTGGTACACGTGCGGTCCCTGGGACTGTTCTGTACGTATAGTCAGCGCTCCGTCCTGTATCCTGGTCCCATTGCTGTATACTGGGTACACTGCCTGGTACACGTGCGGTCCCTGGACTGTTCTGTCCGTATAGTCAGCGCCCCGTCCTGTATCCTGGTCCCATGGCTGTATAGGGTACACTGCTGGTGCAGAGCGTGCGGTCCCCGGACTGGTCGTATAGTCAGCGCCGTCCTGTTCTGGTTCCCATGTGTTATACTGGGGTACACTGCCTGGTACACATGTGTCCCGGGACTGCCTGTACGTATAGTCAGCGTGGTTGGGGTCTGTGTTGAGCGGAGTGTGACTTGTTTCTCCTTCTCTCTCCAGTCTGATGTGGCAGATCCCGCCGACTACGAGTGATCCACTGACGTAACCGATCCCCGGTGCCTTCAGCCCCATCGCCCGCTGACTACAGAGATGAGCCCTTTTCTGCAAAGACTGTTGAAGATTTGCTCGGCCCGTAGTTGTCACCCGTCCAGAGTCCCCGGCACACCATGACCCTCAGCGCCATCCTGCTGGACACGGGGCTGACGGACCAGCGCCCACGTAGGAGCTGAGGCATGGCCTCTCTGGATCTACCCTATCGGTGTCCAAGGTGCGGCGAGCACAAACGTTTCCGGAGCCTGTCCTCCCTGAGGGCCCACCTGGAATACAACCACACCTACGAGACCCTCTATGTCTTATCCAAGACCAACAGCATCTGCGACGCCGCCATCTTCCCCCTGACCAGTGAGGCGGCCCTGCTGACCCCTGCCCACCGTAGGGAGGTCTTTGAGAGCACATCTTTCCAGGGCAAGGAGCAGAGGTTCTCTCGGGACTTAGTCCAAGCAGAAGACTTCAGCCAAGCGTCTACCCGCTTCACCCAAGAGGTGGAGATCCCACTGGGCGAGATATTCACCAAGACGACCATGGCGTCTCACTCCCCTCCTCCGGCGGCGGTGGCGGCTGCAGCTGCAGCCTCTGCGGCGGTGGATGCCGCCTATGAAGAAGGCCTGGCCAGATTGAAGGTCAGGGCGTTTGAGAAGCTGGAAGTGGACAAGCGTCTGGAGAAGCTGACCGAGGAAGTGGAGCAAAAAATTGCCACCCAGGTGGGAAGGCTGCAGGTGGAGCTGGAGAGGAAGAGTTCGGAGCTGGAGAAGGCCAAGCAGGAGAGCGTACGGCTGGGGCGGGAGAAGCAGGAGCTGGAGGACAGGGCGTCAGAGCTGACCAGGCAGGTGGACGTCAGTGTGGAGATGCTGGCCTCCCTGAAACAGGACCTGGTGCAGAAAGAGCAGGAGCTGACCAAGAAACAACAGTAAGTGACCAACCTAAAGGGGTCCTCCAGCATGTAGAGGCGTCCTCTGTGATCAGCCTAAAGGGGTCCTCCAGCATGTAGAGGTGTCCTCTGTGATCAGCCTAAAGGGGTCCTCCAGCATGTAAGAGGTGTCCCTGTGATCAGCCTAAAGGGGTCCTCCAGCATGTAGAGGCGTCCTCTGTGATCAGGCTAAAGGGGTCCTCCAGCATGTAGAGCGTCCTCTGTGATCAGCCTAAAGGGGTCCTCCCAGCATGTAGAGGTGTCCTCTGTGATCAGCCCTAAAGGGGTCCTCCAGCATGTAGAGGCGTCCTCTGTGATCAGCCTAAAGGGGTCCTCCAGCATGTAGAGGCGTCCTCTGTGATCAGCCTAAGGGGTCTCCAGCATGTAGAGGTGTCCTCTGTGATCAGCCTAAAGGGGTCCTCCAGTAATGTAGAGGCATCCTCTGTGATCAGCCTAAAGGGGTCCTCCAGCATGTAGAGGCGTCCTCTGTGATCAGCCTAAAGGGGTCCTCCAGCATGTAGAGGCGTCCTCTGTGATCAGCCTAAAGGGGTCCTCCAGCATGTAGAGGCGTCCTCTGTGATCAGCCTAAAGGGGTCCTCCGGCATGTAGAGGTGTCCTCTGTGATCAGTCTAAAGGGGTCCTCCAGCATGTAGAGGCGTCCTCTGTGATCAGCCTAAAGGGGTCCTCCAGCAAGTAGGGGTGTCCTTTATGATCAGCCTAAAGGGGTCCTCCAGCGATTCCTCAGCAGCACAGATCTCTCACAGGGAATTGTCAGGACTAGATATAACTGTAACAAACCCTGAGCTGTGATACATTAGGTCACAACAGGTTTTTAGCCTCTGAATGTGTCACATGGCCTCGTTCATTGACAGCAAGCAGAGATGTCATTGGTGAAATCTCAGAATTTTGAAGAGTTTAACTGCTAATGGGGGTCATCTTCTGTGACTTTGTTCTATAAGGTAATTAGCGTTGCTATGGTTACATGGCCGCTATCAGACATTTAAAGAATTTCTATAGTTTCAGAAATCTCTTCAGGGGACGCTTAGAGCATGAAACAAGGGGCTCAGAGACGGTGACACAGGGCGTTATGAGAGGACAGCAGACAAGTCACAGCGAACGCACTGCAGTCCTATGTAACACCACAGATAACACAGTGATAACTCTCTGAGTACAGATAATGTAGTAGATGTCACCTGCAGTCCTATGTAACACCACAGATAACACAGTGATAACTCTCTGAGTACAGATAATGTAGTAGATGTCACCTGCAGTCCTATGTAACACCACAGATAACACAGTGATAACTCTCTGAGTACAGATAATGTAGTAGATGTCACCTGCAGTCCTATGTAACACCACAGATAACACAGTGATAACTCTCTGAGTACAGATAATGTAGTAGATGTCACCTGCAGTCCTATGTAACACCACAGATAACACAGTGATAACTCTCTGAGTACAGATAATGTAGTAGATGTCACCTGCAGTCCTATGTAACACCACAGATAACACAGTGATAACTCTCTGAGTACAGATAATGTAGTAGATGTCACCTGCAGTCCTATGTAACACCACAGATAACACAGTGATAACTCTCTGAGTACAGATAATGTAGTAGATGTCACCTGCAGTCCTATGTAACACCACAGATAACACAGTGATAACTCTCTGAGTACAGATAATGTAGTAGATGTCACCTGCAGTCCTATGTAACACCACAGATAACACAGTGATAACTCTCTGAGTACAGATAATGTAGTAGATGTCACCTGCAGTCCTATGTAACACCACAGATAACACAGTGATAACTCTCTGAGTACAGATAATGTAGTAGATGTCACCTGCAGTCCTATGTAACACCACAGATAACACAGTGATAACTCTCTGAGTACAGATAATGTAGTAGATGTCACCTGCAGTCCTATGTAACACCACAGATAACACAGTGATAACTCTCTGAGTACAGATAATGTAGTAGATGTCACCTGCAGTCCTATGTAACACCACAGATAACACAGTGATAACTCTCTGAGTACAGATAATGTAGTAGATGTCACCTGCAGTCCTATGTAACACCACAGATAACACAGTGATAACTCTCTGAGTACAGATAATGTAGTAGATGTCACCTGCAGTCCTATGTAACACCACAGATAACACAGTGATAACTCTCTGAGTACAGATAATGTAGTAGATGTCACCTGCAGTCCTATGTAACACCACAGATAACACAGTGATAACTCTCTGAGTACAGATAATGTAGTAGATGTCACCTGCAGTCCTATGTAACACCACAGATAACACAGTGATAACTCTCTGAGTACAGATAATGTAGTAGATGTCACCTGCAGTCCTATGTAACACCACAGATAACACAGTGATAACTCTCTGAGTACAGATAATGTAGTAGATGTCACCTGCAGTCCTATGTAACACCACAGATAACACAGTGATAACTCTCTGAGTACAGATAATGTAGTAGATGTCACCTGCAGTCCTATGTAACACCACAGATAACACAGTGATAACTCTCTGAGTACAGATAATGTAGTAGATGTCACCTGCAGTCCTATGTAACACACACAGATAACACAGTGATAACTCTCTGAGTACAGATAATGTAGTAGATGTCACCTGCAGTCCTATGTAACACCACAGATAACACAGTGATAACTCTCTGAGTACAGATAATGTAGTAGATGTCACCTGCAGTCCTATGTAACACCACAGATAACACAGTGATAACTCTCTGAGTACAGATAATGTAGTAGATGTCACCTGCAGTCCTATGTAACACCACAGATAACACAGTGATAACTCTCTGAGTACAGATAATGTAGTAGATGTCACCTGCAGTCCTATGTAACACCACAGATAACACAGTGATAACTCTCTGAGTACAGATAATGTAGTAGATGTCACCTGCAGTCCTATGTAACACCACAGATAACACAGTGATAACTCTCTGAGTACAGATAATGTAGTAGATGTCACCTGCAGTCCTATGTAAACACCACAGATAACACAGTGATAACTCTCTGAGTACAGATAATGTAGTAGATGTCACCTGCAGTCCTATGTAACACCACAGATAACACAGTGATAACTCTCTGAGTACAGATAATGTAGTAGATGTCACCTGCAGTCCTATGTAACACCACAGATAACACAGTGATAACTCTCTGAGTACAGATAATGTAGTAGATGTCACCTGCAGTCCTATGTAACACCACAGATAACACAGTGATAACTCTCTGAGTACAGATAATGTAGTAGATGTCACCTGCAGTCCTATGTAACACCACAGATAACACAGTGATAACTCTCTGAGTACAGATAATGTAGTAGATGTCACCTGCAGTCCTATGTAACACCACAGATAACACAGTGATAACTCTCTGAGTACAGATAATGTAGTAGATGTCACCTGCAGTCCTATGTAACACCACAGATAACACAGTGATAACTCTCTGAGTACAGATAATGGAGTAGATGTCACCTGCAGTCCTATGTAACACCACAAGATAACACAGTGATACTCTCTGAGTACAGATAATGTAGTAGATGTCACCTGCAGTCCTATGTAACACCACAGATAACACGAGTGATAACTCTCTGAGGTACAGATAATGTAAGTAGATGTCACCTGCAGTCCTATGTAACACCAGATAACAGACAGTGATAACTCTCTGAGTACAGATAATGTAGTAGATGTCACCTGCAGTCCTATGTAACACCACAGATAACACAAGTGATAACTCTCTGAGTACAGATAATGTAGTAGATGTCACCTGCAGTCCTATGTACACCACAGATAACAGCAGTGATAACTCTCTGAGTGCAAATAATGTAGTAGATGTCACCTGCAGTCCTATGTAACACCACAGATAACCAGTGATAACTCTCTGAGTACAGATAATGTAGTAGATGTCACCTGCAGTCCTATGTAACACCACAGATAACAAGTGATAACTCTCTGAGTACAGATAATGTAGTAGATGTCACCTGCAGTCCTATGTAACACCACAGATAACACAGTGATAACTCTCTGAGTACAGATAATGTAGTAGATGTCACCTGCAGTCCTATGTAACACCACAGATAACACAGTGATAACTCTCTGAGTACAGATAATGTAGTAGATGTCACCTGCAGTCCTATGTAACACCACAGATAACACAGTGATAACTCTCTGAGTACAGATAATGTAGTAGATGTCACCTGCAGTCCTATGTAACACCACAGATAACACAGTGATAACTCTCTGAGTACAGATAATGTAGTAGATGTCACCTGCAGTCCTATGTAACACCACAGATAACACAGTGATAACTCTCTGAGTACAGATAATGTAGTAGATGTCACCTGCAGTCCTATGTAACACCACAGATAACACAGTGATAACTCTCTGAGTACAGATAATGTAGTAGATGTCACCTGCAGTCCTATGTAACACCACAGATAACACAGTGATAACTCTCTGAGTACAATAATGTAGTAGATGTCACCTGCAGTCCTATGTAACACCACAGATAACAGTGATAACTCTCTGAGTACAGATAATGTAGTAGATGTCACCTGCAGTCCTATGTAACACCACAGATAACACAGTGATAACTCTCTGAGTACAGATAATGTAGTAGATGTCACCTGCAGTCCTATGTAACACCACAGATAACACAGTGATAACTCTCTGAGTACAGATAATGTAGTAGATGTCACCTGCAGTCCTATGTAACACCACAGATAACACAGTGATAACTCTCTGAGTACAGATAATGTAGTAGATGTCACCTGCAGTCCTATGTAACACCACAGATAACACAGTGATAACTCTCTGAGTACAGATAATGTAGTAGATGTCACCTGCAGTCCTATGTAACACCACAGATAACACAGTGATATAACTCTCTGAGTACAGATAATGTAGTAGATGTCACCTGCAGTCCTATGTAACACCACAGATAACACAGTGATAACTCTCTGAGTACAGATAATGTAGTAGATGTCACCTGCAGTCCTATGTAACACCACAGATAACACAGTGATAACTCTCTGAGTACAGATAATGTAGTAGATGTCACCTGCAGTCCTATGTAACACCACAGATAACACAGTGATAACTCTCTGAGTACAGATAATGTAGTAGATGTCACCTGCAGTCCTATGTAACACCACAGATAACACAGTGATAACTCTCTGAGTACAGATAATGTAGTAGATGTCACCTGCAGTCCTATGTAACACCACACAGATAACACAGTGATAACTCTCTGAGTACAGATAATGTAGTAGATGTCACCTGCAGTCCTATGTAACACCACAGATAACACAGTGATAACTCTCTGAGTACAGATAATGTAGTAGATGTCACCTGCAGTCCTATGTGTAACACCACAGATAACACAGTGATAACTCTCTGAGTACAGATAATGTAGTAGATGTCACCTGCAGTCCTATGTAACACCACAGATAACACAGTGATAACTCTCTGAGTACAGATAATGTAGTAGATGTCACCTGCAGTCCTATGTAACACCACAGATAACACAGTGATAACTCTCTGAGTACAGATAATGTAGTAGATGTCACCTGCAGTCCTATGTAACACCACAGATAACACAGTGATAACTCTCTGAGTACAGATAATGTAGTAGATGTCACCTGCAGTCCTATGTAACACCACAGATAACACAGTGATAACTCTCTGAGTACAGATAATGTAGTAGATGTCACCTGCAGTCCTATGTAACACCACAGATAACACAGTGATAACTCTCTGAGTACAGATAATGTAGTAGATGTCACCTGCAGTCCTATGTAACACCACAGATAACACAGTGATAACTCTCTGAGTACAGATAATGTAGTAGATGTCACCTGCAGTCCTATGTAACACCACAGATAACACAGTGATAACTCTCTGAGTACAGATAATGTAGTAGATGTCACCTGCAGTCCTATGTAACACCACAGATAACACAGTGATAACTCTCTGAGTACAGATAATGTAGTAGATGTCACCTGCAGTCCTATGTAACACCACAGATAACACAGTGATAACTCTCTGAGTACAGATAATGTAGTAGATGTCACCTGCAGTCCTATGTAACACCACAGATAACACAGTGATAACTCTCTGAGTACAGATAATGTAGTAGATGTCACCTGCAGTCCTATGTAAACACCACAGATAACACAGTGATAACTCTCTGAGTACAGATAATGTAGTAGATGTCACCTGCAGTCCTATGTAACACCACAGATAACACAGTGATAACTCTCTGAGTACAGATAATGTAGTAGATGTCACCTGCAGTCCTATGTAACACCACAGATAACACAGTGATAACTCTCTGAGTACAGATAATGTAGTAGATGTCACCTGCAGTCCTATGTAACACCACAGATAACACAGTGATAACTCTCTGAGTACAGATAATGTAGTAGATGTCACCTGCAGTCCTATGTAACACCACAGATAACACAGTGATAACTCTCTGAGTACAGATAATGTAGTAGATGTCACCTGCAGTCCTATGTAACACCACAGATAACACAGTGATAACTCTCTGAGTACAGATAATGTAGTAGATGTCACCTGCAGTCCTATGTAACACCAACAGATAACACAGTGATAACTCTCTGAGTACAGATAATGTAGTAGATGTCACCTGCAGTCCTATGTAACACCACAGATAACACAGTGATAACTCTCTGAGTACAGATAATGTAGTAGATGTCACCTGCAGTCCTATGTAACACCACAGATAACACAGTGATAACTCTCTGAGTACAGATAATGTAGTAGATGTCACCTGCAGTCCTATGTAACACCACAGATAACACAGTGATAACTCTCTGAGTACAGATAATGTAGTAGATGTCACCTGCAGTCCTATGTAACACCACAGATAACACAGTGATAACTCTCTGAGTACAGATAATGTAGTAGATGTCACCTGCAGTCCTATGTAACACCACAGATAACACAGTGATAACTCTCTGAGTACAGATAATGTAGTAGATGTCACCTGCAGTCCTATGTAACACCACAGATAACACAGTGATAACTCTGAGTACAGATAATGTAGTAGATGTCACCTGCAGTCCTATGTAACACCACAGATAACACAGTGATAACTCTCTGAGTACAGATA
>ONZH01012574.1:0-68073 GCA_900303285.1 Rhinella marina
AAAATTGTTTGGAGAGAGGGCCTGTAGGTGGACCTCCGGAAAAAAATTGTTTGGAGAGAGGGCCTGTAGGTGGACCTCTGGAAAAATTGTTTGGAGAGAGACCTGTAGGGGGCCCTGCCGGAAAAAATGTTTTAGAGAGAAGGCCTGTAGGTGGACTCCAGAAAAATTATTTAGAGAGAGGGCCTGTAGGTGAACCTCCGGAAAAATTGTTTGAAGAGAGGGCCTGTAGGGGGCCCTCCTGAAAAATTATTGGTTAAAAGAGTGCCAGTTGGACTCTAAAAAATGGCGGTTTTTTGGTCAGCGTTAGGCAAAGACGATATGGAGGAGGAGGAGGAGTAGGAGGAGTAGAGAAGAGGAATTGGATACATAAGTAATGTAAATCTTAGCTGCTTTCCCCGCGAGGAGATTGAATTCCGGTGAAATCCAGGCTTTGGTTCATTTTAATAAGCGTCAGCCTGTCAGCGCTGTCAGTTGACAGGACGTGTACGCTTATCGGTGATGACGCCACCAGCTGCACTGAATACCCGCTCTGACAGCACGCTAGCGGCAGGGCAGGCCAGCACCTCCAAGGCGTACAGCGCCAGTTCAGGCCACGTGTCCAGCTTGAAACCCAGTATTGTATGGAGCAGAGTGATCGCCTACGGACGTTGGTATGGTGAGCTAGGTACTCCCTCACCATCTTTCTGTACAGCTCCCCCCTACTCTGCCTAGACTGGGACAGGTGACAGTGTCTTGCTGGGGTGACATAAAACTGGCAAAGGCCTTGGAGAGCGTTCCCCTGCCAGTGCTGGACAAGCTGCCTGCTCGGCTCTTCTCCCCCGCTACTTGGCCCACAGAACCATGCCCTCTGCCGCTAGCGGCGTCAGATGGGAAGAATTGTTTCAGCTTGTGCACCAGGGCCTGTTGATATCTATTCACTCTCATACTCCTTTCCTCTGCAAGGATGAGAGTGGAAAGGTTCTGCTTGTACAGTGAGTCCAGGAGAGTGAACACCCAGTAATCGGTGTTTGAAAAAATTCTTCTAACGCGAGGGTCACGGGATAGGCAGCCTAACATGAAGTCTGCCATGTGCGCCAGAGTCCCAACACGCAAGAATTCCCTCTCCTCACTGGCCTGACTCTCCATTTCCTCCTCCTACTTAACGCTCAAGAGTTAAGAAGGACTGAGCACTGGTACCCTCTTCTGTCTCGCCGACATTCTCCTCCTCTTCCTCCTCATCCTCATCCCCCTCCTCCGATACGCGCTGAGAAACAGACCGGAGGGTGCTCTGGCTATTAAGCGATGTATCTTCCTCCACCGTCTCTTGTGTCAAGCGCAAAGCATCTGACTTCATGCTAAGCAGTGAGTTTTTCAACAGGCAAAGCAGCGGGATGGTGAGGCTGATAATGGCGGCATCGCCGCTGACCATCTGTGTTGACTCCTCAAAGGTGCTCAACACCTGGCAGATATCAGACATCCACGTCCACTCCTCATTGTAGACTTGAGGAATCTGAGTGACCTGACAACCAGTTCTGGTGGAAGTTGACATCTGGCAGTCTACAATTGCTCTGCGCTGCTGGTAAACTCTGGATAACATGTTTAATGTCGAATTCCATCTTGTGGGCACGTCGCACAACAGTCGGTTTGCGGGCAGTTGTAGGCGGCGCTGCACTGCCCTGAGAGTGGCAGAATCTGTAGTCGACTTGCGGAAATGCGCACAGATGCGCCGCACCTTGGTGAGCAAATCAGACAGATTGGGGTATGTCTTGAGGAACCGCTGAACTATTAGATTGAACACGTGGGCCAGGCATGGCACATGTGTCAGTCTGCCGAGTTGCAGAGCCGCCACCAGGTTACGCCCGTTGTCACACACAACCATGCCTGGCTTGAGGTTCAGCGGTGCCAGCCACAGATCGGTCTGTGCCGTGATGCCCTGTAACAGCTCTTGGGCGGTGTGCCTTTTGTCACCTAAGCTCAGCAGTTTGAGCAACGCCTGCTGGCGCTTACCCACGGCACTGCTGCTGCACCTAGAGCTACCGACTGAAGGCGCCGTGCCCACGGATGGTAATTCAGTGGAGGAGGAGGGGTCGGAGGAGGAGGCATAGTACGTCTGAGAGACCGTGACCGAGGTAGGCCCCGCAATCTTCGGTGTGGGCAGTACATGAGCGGCCCCAGGGTCAGTGTCGGTCCCAGCCTCCACCAAGTTAACCCAATGTGCCGTCAGTGAGATATAGTGTCCCTGCCCGGCAGCACTTGTCCACATGTCCGTGGTTAGGTGGACCTTTTCAGAAACAGCATTGGTCAGGGCACGGATGATGTTCTGTGACACGTGCTGGTGTAGGGCTGGGACGGAACATCGGGAAAAATAGTGGCGGCTGGGGACCGAATACCGAGGGGCAGCCACCGCCATGAGATTGCGAAAGGCCTCGGTCTCTACCAGCCTATAGGGTAGCATCTCCAGGCTCAGCAATTTGGAGATGTGGACGTTGAGGGCTTGGGCATGTGGGTGGGTGGAACTGTATTTCCTCTTGCGCTCCAGCGTCTGCTGTAAAGACAGCTGAACGCTGCGCTAGGACACATTGGTGGACGCTGTGGAGGATCGTGGAGGCGAAGGTGTGGTTTTCAGGCGGGAGGCACTCGTGCCGGGGTCCTGGGCAGGGCGTTGACTAGAAGAGGCAGCGAGTGACACAGGGGAAGGAGCAGTGGTGTGACCCACAGGAGGTGAGCGGCCTTGGTTCCATTGAGTGGGGTTTTTAGCACTCATATGCCTGCGCATGCTGGTGGTGGTTAGGCAGGTAGTGGTGGCACCCCTGCTGATCCTGGTGTGGCACAGGTTGCACACCACAGTCCGTCGGTCATCCTCACTTTCTTTAAAGAACCTCCAGACTTGCGAACATCTAGGCCTCGCCACGGGAGCTTCACTATGTGAAACAGTTGCTGCTGATGCACCAGCTCTGGCCCTGCTTCTCCCTCTGGCCACACCACTGCCTCTTCCAATCTGTTCTGGTGCAGCACTCGCCTCCACCTCAGAAGCACTGTCTTCACTCGGCTTATCAACCCATCTTGGGTCAGTCACCTCGTCATCCTCTGATTCCTCAGTCTGCTCCCCCCTCGGACTTCCTGCCCTGACAACAACTTCACCACTGTCTGACAACCGTGTCTCCTAATCGTTCGACACCTCTTTACAAACTTCTTCCACTAAGTCAACATTGTCATAATCATCATCACCCACAGACTGCGACAGTTGGAAAACTTGGGCATCGGGAACGAGGTCAGCAGCAACCTGAGAAGTGGTTTGTGACTCTGGGAAGGGTCCAGAAAACAGTTCCTGAGAGTATGCCGTATCGCATTCCAAATTTTCCTGGGAGGAGGCAGACTGGGGGGATTGAGGTTTAGGTGGAGGAGCCAGAGGAGTGCTCCCTTGGGTAACGTGGGAGGACTGCGTGGAAGACTGACTGGTGGACAAATTACTTGAAGCATTGTCTGCAATCCACGACATCAGCTGTTCGCACTGTTGTGGTTTCAACAGTCCTCTACCACGTGTCCCTGTAAGTTGAGACATGAAGCTAGGGAGTGTAGCTCTGCGGCGTTCCCCTGCTCTGTCATCAGCAGGTACTGTCTCTCCCTGCCCAGGACCACCGCCTCTGCCCCCTGCAGTAATTGAATGCCCACGCCCTCGTCCCTTAGCCCTGGGGTTCAACATTTTCTGTATATAAGTGTATTATATAAAAGAATTAAATAAATGGGCCTGCTGTACTGAAACCCACAAACTTGTTCAATCTGAACAAGAAAATATATAGCTGGATAAGTTAGAGCAAAATTACGTATGTTATTACGTACCGTGCAGTATGGAGCAATTACACTGAAACTATTAGATTAGGCAGACTTGGTCTGCTTAATTGCAACCCAGACAAATGTCGCACAGAGATTTTTGTAATGTAGCTGTATAAGTGAGAGCAAAAGACCTTTTTTACTGACGTGACGTACAGAATGGGTAACCTGGACAGAAAATACGGATTGTGGTGACTGAACAGCTGAACTGTGACACACAGAATGGTTACACACAGCTGTGTGAAATGGATTTGTATCACTGAGATAAAACAACAAAAAAACTATTTTTTTAGATATATTTTTTTTATATATATTTTTATTATATTTTTTTTTTGTTTTGAACGTGACGTGCAGAAACTATCAGCCCCTGAGCAAACTCAGCCCCTGCTGATGGTGGCTATTTTGACTGCAACCCATACAAATGTCGCACAGAGATTTTTGTAATGTAGCTGTATAAGTGAGAGCAAAAGACCTTTTTCACTGACGTGACGTACAGAATGGGTCACCTGGACAGAAAATACGGATTGTGCTTTGTATATAGGTGGATAAGTTAGAGCAAAATTACGTACAGTATGTTATTACGTACCGTGCAGTATGGAGCAATTACATGGAAACTATTAGATTAGGCAGACTTGGTCTGCTTAATTGCAATCCAGACAAATGTCGCACAGAGATTTTTGTAATGTAGCTGTATAAGTGAGAGCAAAAGACCTTTTTCTCTAACGTGACGTACAGAATGGGTAACCTGGACAGAAAATACGGATTGTGGTTTGTGGTGAGTGGACAGCTGAACTGTGACACACAGAATGGTTCCACACTGCTGTATGAAATGAATTTGTATCACTGAGATAAAACAATAACAAAAAAAGTGTTATATATGGCGATAGCTGCACTACTAGTGCCAGCCAGCCCAGCCAGGAGACAAAAAAAAATGTCTTGTAGCCCTTAGAAGGGCTGTTGGGTTCTTTTGAGATCACTCCTGCCTAACAGAGAACTAAATGCAGGCCCTAACACACCTGAAACGCAGCAGCTCTGTCCCTAACGACATCCAGACAGCATCTGAGCCGAGTACCGCGGGCAGTCACTAGTATATTCCAGGGTCACCTGATCAGGCCAGCCAACCCCTGCTATCGACATGTAAGGGCCCCACGTGATGCTGGGTGTACTGCAGAGTCTCCTGGCTTGTGATTGGCTGAGTTTATAGACGCCAAAAATGCACAATGCGGAAGATGCCATTTCCTCGAGCATGGCGAGATACTCGTCCGAGCAGCGAGCACTTACGACTACCGTAATACTCGAACGAGCACCAAGCTCGGACGAGCATGCTCGCTCATCTCTATTCCTCACCAAAAATTTAAAATGTTATATCTTTTTGTTTGAAGCCTGAAATGTGGCAAAAGGTTGAAAAGTTCCAGGGGGCCGAATACTTTCGCAATTCACTGTATGTAAACAGACCATACAAAAAATATCAAGGTAAGCTATTCTGTGTTAAACCCCCTAAAAAAACAAGAGGCCACTACCTACGACTGGAGAAAAAAAGATTCGGTCATAAAAGGCGACAAGCATTCTTTACAGTAAAATCTGTGAATCTCTGGAAAAACCTGCCACAGGAGCTGGTCACAGCAAATACAGTAGATGGCTTCAAAAAGGGTTTAGATGACATTTTAATAAAAACAAAAATTGAGGCTTATGACAATGTATAGAAATCTTGTTCTACGCACCCTTTCGCTTTGGCCCAACCCCATCTTTTCAACACCCTTAGTCATAGAGTCTCTATGACTAAGGGTGTTGCAAAGATGCACCCAAAACGCGTCAGAGTGATGTAAGGCCTGTCTGTACTTACCATTTTTGTAACTGATTTTTAATGGAGAAGAAATAAACACCGGTGGCTGGAGATCGTTCGTATATGTATTTATTACACCCAACTTAAAGAATCAGACCTAGTAATAGGGTACAGTATATATATATTGTGAGGGGTTACGCACGGGATCGACTTTGCTGGGGTCAAAGGACACCAATTCAGATCAAACACCGAGGTTTGATTATCAAAATTAGGGTTATTCACTTTAGAAAAAAGACGACTGAGGGGAGATCTAATAACTATGTATAAATATATCAGGGGTCAGTACAGAGATCTCTCCCATCATCTATTTCTCCCGAGGACTGTGACTGTGACGAGGGGACATCCTCTGCGTCTGGAGGAAAGAAGGTTTGTACATAAACATAGAAGAGGATTCTTTACAGTAAGAGCAGTGAGACTGTGGAACTCTCTGCCTGAGAAGGTGGTGATGGTAAGTTCACTAAAAGAGTTCAAGAAGGGCCTGGATGTATTTCTGGAGGGTATTACAGGTTATAGTTACTAGAGAGGGGCCGTTGATCCAGGGAGTTATTCTGATTGCCTGATTGGAGTCGGGAAGGAATTTTTCCCCCTAAAGTGAGGAAAATTGGCTTCTACCTCACAGGGATTTTTTGCCTTCCTCTGGATCAACTTGTAGGAAAACAGGCTGAACTGGATGGACAGATGTCTTTTTTTGGCCTTACAAACTATATTACTACGTTACTATGTTACTATGAGGTATAAGTTTTAAGCTGACTTGGAGCCAGGTTTATTGATAATGTTGCAGATAAAATAACAAAAGAACAAAAGAAAACCTCGCCTGTCCGGCACTTAGTAACATAGTAACATAGTTTATAAGGCTGAAAAAAGACATCTGTCCATCCAGTTTAGCCTGTTTGCCTACAAGTTGATCCAGAGGAAGGTGGAAAAAAAACAGTGAGGTAGAAGCCAATTTTCTCCACTTTAGGGGAAAAAATTCCTTTCCAACTCCAATCAGGCAATCAGAATTACTCCCTGGATCATCGACCCATCTCTAATAACTATAACCTATAATATTGTTACCCTGCAGAAAAACATCCAGGCCCCTCTTGAAGTCTTTTAGTGAACTTACCATCACCACCTCCTCAGGCAGAGAGTTCCATAGTCTCACTGTGTACAGTAAAGAATCCTCTTCTATGTTTGTGTACAAACCTTCTTTCCTCCAGACACAGAGGATGTCCCCTCGTCACAGTCCTGGGGATAAATAGATCATGGGAGAGATCTCTGTACTGACCCCTGATAGATTTATACATAGTTATTACATCTCCCCTCAGTCGTCTTTTTTCTGAAGTAAATAACCCTAATTTTGATCATCGTTCTGGGTACTGTAGTCCACCCATTCCAGTTATCACTTTAGTTGCCCTCCTCTGAACCGTCTCCAGCTCTGCTATGTCTGCCTTGTTCACAGGAGCCCAGAACTGTACACAGTACTCCATGTGTGGTCTGACTAGTGATTTGTAAAGTGGCAGGACTATGTTCTCATCATGGGCATCTATGCCCCTTTTGATGCAACCCATTATCTTATTGGCCTTGGCAGCAGCTGTCTGACACTGGTTTCTGCAGCTTAGTTTGCTGTTTACTAAAATTCCTAGGTTATTTTCCATGTCAGTGTTACCCAGTGTTTTACCATTTAGTATGTACAGGTCAGTGTTAAACCTCATCTGCCACTTCTCTGCCTAAGCCTCCAATCTATCCAGGTCCATCTGTAGCAGTGTACTGTCCTCTTCTGTGTTAATTACTTTACAGTTTAGTGTAATCTGCAAAAATTTATATTTTACTCTACAAGCCTTCTACAAGATCATTAATAAATATATTGAAGAGAATAGGGCCCAATAATGACCCCTGTGGTACCCCACTAGTGACAGTGACCCAATCTGAGTGTGTACCGTTAATAACCACCCTCTGTTTTCTATCACTGAGCCAGTTACTTACCCACATACAGACATTTTCTCCCAGGCCAAGCATTCTCATTTTATATACTAACCTTTTATGTGGTTCAGTGTCAAATGCTTTGTAGAAGTCCAGATATACGACATCCATTGATTCACCACGGTCCAGTCTAGAACTTACCTCCTTATAGAAACTGATTAAGGCCTCTTTCACACTAGCGGCAGCACGGATCCGGCACCTAAAGGGTGCCGACGGATCCGTACTGCCGCTGATACATTTGTGGAGCTGGAGCAGCGGTCCGGCCCCACACATGTTGACATAGACATTGGGACAAGACACAGAGTACATACATACACACACATACACACAAACACATGGGCGCAGTGGGGAAACGTCATAGCTGCGCGCAGGAGGTGCGTGAAGACATGCTGCCGGCGTCCCTGGCTGGAGTATGTGAGTATGTATGTGTTTGTGTGTATGTGTGTGTATGTATGTATGTATGTCTGTATGTATCTCTGTAGCCGGATCCGGAATGAACCCCATTGCAAGTCAATGTAGGACAGATCCGGATTACTGGTGTGTCACACCAAATGGATCCGTCCCCATTGACTTGCACTGGGGGTCATTCCGGATCCGTCTTGGTGCGGATGCCTGGACCGGAGAGCAAACCGCAGCATGCTGCGGTTTGTTCTCCGGTCTGAAGACGGAACGGAATGCTTTCAGGACAATGAATGGGGATAAAACTGAAGCGTTTTTTTCCTGTATTGAGCCCCTATGACGGAACTCAATACCGGAATTTAAAAACGCCTTAATTGGTTTGACATGACCGATCCCTCATGAAGCCATGCTGATATGGAGTTATTTGCTTATTTTCATTGAGGTACTCCAAGATAGCATCTCTTAGAAAACCTTCAAACAGTTTACCCACAGCAGATGTTAAACTTACCGGCCTATAGTTTCCGGGCTCTGTTTTTGGACCCTTTTTGAATATTGGCACCACATTTGCTATGCGCCAATCCTGTGGAACACTCCTTGTCAGTATAGAGTCCTTAATTATCAGAAATAAGGGTCTGGCTATGACATTACTTAATTCTTTTAGGATACGATAATCTTTTTAAGACGTCGCTGTACTTCTTCCTGGGTCAGACATGGCACTTTTAATGGGGAAATTACTTTTATATTCTGCATTTCATCTGACGGTTTATTTTCCTCAGTGAATACAGTGGAGAAAAAATATTTAGTAGCTTTGATTTCTCCTCATTGCTCTCTGCAACTCCCCCCTCATTACTCTGTAAGGGGCTGACACCTTCAGGTTTATACTTTTTACTATTTATATAATTGAAAAACATTTTAGGGTTAGTTTTACTCTCTTTGGTGATTAATCTATCGGTCTCTAGTTTCGCTGCTTTTATTTGTCTTTTATATATTCTATTTTTTTCCTTATAGTTTTTCAATGCTTCTTCGCTACCCTCCTGTTTAAGTGATTTAAATGCTTTCTTTTTGCCATTTATTGCTTTTACAGTTCTATTTATCCACATTGGTTTTTTCTTGTTTCGAAACCTTTTATTCCCATAAGGTATGTACCTCTCACAATTAGATATTAGGATGCTTTTAAAAATATGCCATTTGGTGGCTGTATTTTTATTTTTGAGAACTTTGTCCTGGTTAGCTAGGCCTATGGCCTTTCTTAGTTGGCTAAATTTAGCTTTTTTGAAGTTTGGTATTTTTGTTCCTCCCTGAAGAAATGCTCTTTTGAATGACAATTGGAAGGTTATTATTTTATGGTCACTATTTGCCAGGTGTCCCCCAACCTACACATCTGTTGTTCTGTCAGGTCTTTTGGTTAATACTAAGCGTGACACTCATTTGTCTGAAAGGGACCTAATTATGAGAAGTACATACCCTATGGGAATGAAAGGGTGATGAACAAGAAAAAAACAATGTGGATAAATAGAAATGTAAAGGAAGTAATAAAGGACAAAAAGAGCATTTCAATCACTAAAACAGGAGGATAGCAAGGAAGCAATGAAAAACAATAAGGAAAAAATAGAGTATGAAAAAGACAAATACAACTAGCCAAACTTTTATACAGAGAGATTCATTGCCAAAGAGAGTAAAACTAACCCTAAAATGTTCTTCAATTATATGGTAAAATTTATAAACCTGAAGGTGTTTGCCCTTTACAGACTGAGGGGAGAGTTGCAGAGAACGATGAGGAGAAAGCAAAGCTACTAAATATTTTTTTTCTCCACTGTATTTACTGAGGAAAATAAACTGGCAGATGAAATGCAGAATGCAAAAGCAAATTCCCCATTAAAAGTGCCATGTCTGACCTAGGAAGAAGTGCAGCATCTTAAAGAAATTAAAATAGACAAATCACCGGAACCAGATGGCATACACCCCGTGTCCTAAGATAATTAAGTAATGTCATGGGTAGACCCTCATTTCAAATATTTAAGGACTCTATATTGACAAGATTGGTGCTTATTAAATGTGGTGCCAATATTCAAAAAGAGGACAAAAACAGAGCCTGGAAACTATAGGCTGGTAAGATTAACATCTGTTGTTGATAAACTGTTTGAAGGTTTTCTAAGAGATGCTATCGGTGTACCTCAATGAAAATCAGGAAATAATGCCATATCAGCATGGCTTCATGAGGGATCGGTCATGTCAAACTAATTTAATCAATTTCTATGAGGTAAGTTCTAGACTTTCAGTGGATATTATATCTTGACTTCTCCAAAGCTTTTGATACAGTGCCACATAAAAGGTTAGTATATAAAATGAGCAGAGCTGGAGAGGGTTCAGAGGAGGGCAACTAAAGTAATAACTGGAATGGGTGGACTACAGTACCCAGAAAGATTATCAAAATTAGGGTTATTCACTTTAGAAAAAAGACAACTGAGGAGAGATCTAATAACTATGTATAAATATATCAGGGTCAGTACAGAAATCTCTCCCATCATCTATTTATACCCAGGACTGTGACTACTTCTATCTTCGGCTTCTAGAGGAAAGAAGGTTTCTACACAAACATAGAAGAGGATTCTTTACGGTAAGAGCAGTGAGACCATGGAACTCTCTGCTTGAGGAGGTGGTGATAGAGAAACTCAATAAAAGAGTTCAAGAGGGGCCTGGATGAATTTTTGGAGTTTAATATTACAGGTTATAGTTATTACATCTGGAGAGGTTGTTGATCCAGGGAGTTATTCCGATTGACCGATTGGAGTCGGGATTTTTTTTCCCTAAAATGAGGAAAATTGGTTTCTACCTCACAGGGATAGTGGGCAGTAGCTAAAATTACAGTAGTTTTGGAATATTTGATATCTGTGCAGTTTTTCCCCGTGTAATAACAATTCTGGAGCATCTATTCTTATGTCTGTATGTTGAGCCATTCGTTTATTATTTCTACTAGAAGTTATGAATGAATTGCTATTAGCCTTCAGTAAGGGTACAGAGGGGAGGTAACCAGTTGGGGGTGTGTACCTGCACAGACTGACTCTATCTAATCAGTGTTGCCATTTTCAGACTGTGCAGGTACACACCCACAACTTGTTACCTCCCCTCTGTGCCCTTACTGCAGACTGCTAACAATTATTCATATCTTCTAGTAGAAATAATAAAGGAATGGCACAACATATAGATATAAGAATAGCTGCTCCAGAATTGTTATTACATGGGGAATGCATGCAGCTATTAAAACAGGCATGTCAGGTGTGGTGAAAGGTCCTCTTTAAGTGTTCATGTGAGCACAGCCCAGATCACAGAATCCATGGGGCAATGGAGGTGTATGTAGTGATGAAATAATTTTCCTTCCACATGCCTATAAACGAGGACTTAGTCATAGCCCTGGGGTGGACACACATCACTGAAATCATTGTCTTACAAAGATATATCATTTGTAGGGGGTGATTTGCAATTTGTCTAGGTATACATCATGGGGCAGATTTATCAAAACTACACACCAGTTTTTTCTGGCATGAAAAAGTTACAAACACCTCAACACAATGCAAATATTTTTGGATAAGTTTACCCACCTCCTTTGTTACTTTCCCCAAAAGGGGGCATGACAAGGGCAATGATGCCAGTGGTTTCCAAGTACATTGAAATCTATGCTAGCCAGGAGCTGTTGTAGATGTAAGTGGGGGTGCATGGGAGCAAGGGGACTGCACTTAATTTATGACGAGGCATACTACTCCTTGTAATTTAGGCACAGCCTCCAACAGTGGTCCTGGATGTCATAGACCAGTGGTGCCCAACCATTTTTCATCTGGGGGCCGCACTAGACATCAAATAAATTTCGCAGGCCAGAACCAGGTAGCATTGCCAGAAAGAAATGGAATCATTAAAAAGGAAATTATTCTACTAATTTAGATAACACAGTATTAGAAAGAAATCATAATCCAGAAATAATTTCTGTACTCACTATATGATGTCATTTCATTAATGTGACGTCTGCAGATGTTTTTACAGAAACCAGTTTTGAAATGTTTGGATCAAAGTTTGTCACGTTGATTCTCAGCACACCTAATGCATTCGCCCTATAAGACACACCTAGGTTTTACAGGAAGACAATAAGAATTTTTTTTTTATCAGACCTCAGCTCACAGCCCCAATCAGACCCCCAATGTTAATAAGACCCCAATAAAACCTCAGATCAGACACCAATGTGACTAACCCCCAAACAGATCTCAGATACTGTAAGAGCCCCATGCCTCTTTTAGCCCCCAATGCCTCTTTTAGCCCATCAGCCCCCAAATGCCTCTATTAGCCTCCAATGCCTCCATCAGCCCCCAATGCCTCCATCAGCCCCCAGCAGCCGCACAGTATATAAAATCCTGCAGTCGGCTGTTCTGTGCACTGGCGCGCACAGTGTGAGGTCATAGAGCGCCCTCACTCTGTGCGCAGCCCTGCACAGCCAACAGCAGAGCGGAGGACGAGGAAGTGGTGAGTACAGAGTCTTCACCGCTTCCTTGTCCTCCAGTGCTAATGAGCACTTCCATAATGTATTCCTTTAGGTAACAACTAACAAGTATAAATGGCTAAAATTAAACGCCTGGGTCCAGATGGATTACACCCAAGAGAGCTTAAAGAGCTCAGTTCAGTCATTGCTGTGCCCCAGTTTATAATTTTTAGATTCTCTAGGAACTGGTACAGTGCCAAGTGATTGGCACAAGGTGAATGTGGTGCCCATATTCAAAAAAGGATGTAGGTCCTTCACAGGTAATTATAGACCTATAGGCTTGGAAAGTACTGTCTGTAACTGGATTGAAAACTGACTAAAGGATTGTGTCCAGAGAGTTGTAGTCAATAATTCCTAATGAGAATGGTCCCGGGTTATAAGTGTTGTACCCAAAGGTTCAGTGCTGGGTCCTCTGCCATTTAATTTATTTATTAATGTTATTGAGGACGGGATTAATAAAACCATTTCTATTTTTGCAGATCACACTAAGCTATGTTTTACTGTATAGTCTGTGGAAGATGTCCATAAACTACAAGCTGACTTGAACACTCTGAGTGGTTGGGCATCAACTTGTCAAATGAGGTTCAACGTCGATAAATGTAAAGTTATGCATCTTGTTAGTAATAATCTCTGTGCTTTATATGTCCTAGGGGAGGTAAGTAAGGTTACTTATAGAGAAGGATATGGGTGTACTTGTAGAACGTAGATTAACGGTAGAGATGAGCGAATCTATTTACCGCTTCGTAGATTCGTATAGAATCCTCAATTTTTCCTACTTCGAACCGAATCCGGATTTTTTTCAGAATCGCTTTGTATTATTTGCAAATGTTCTTAAAATTTTGAACGCTAACGCTACAAACGCCAAGTACGCATTCTTCTTGCCCCCTCCCCCAGCCCCAGAAGAAATAAAATGTCGATTCAACCCCTCAGGAGCGGGAAAGTGAAGATATGTCCGCCTCAGAAGCGGGAAAAACCAGCTCGCCCCAGCGGGAGCTAACTATTTGCACGTATAGGGAGTGAAGACTCCTTCCTCAATACTCCCTTCTCTCCAGTTCAAGCCAGCGGTGAACAAGATACCACAGCATGGTGAAGCAACTGTGACCAAAGTGGGGGGAAATGGCCTTTGGTAACGAGTACCCCCAACCACTGCCCGCTCCAGAGATCAGAGCATCGCAATTGTGCAAGAGTCTCACTGGCTCCTGAGTCGATATTCGCCTTGCCGGCTGGTGTGACTGCTACGGCTGGTGCGGCGGAGGTGGCTGAAGCGTCCACTTCGCCACCCAGGAGGAGAACAATAACAACACATTCCATGCGGCAGAATCCGATTGTACCAGCATCAGTGGTGACTCTATAGGACTACAAGAATGCAGTGGAGGACTGGGTCATCCAAGTACTAGACCATCCAAGACCGGGAGACCCTACACTGGAGCGGCAAAAGGGAACCGTCCTGTGCTTTTCAGTGGAGCGAGGCTATGGCTTCCTGGTGGATGATGAGGACAGCAAGAAGTACTTTGTGGGCCGCAGGTCAGTGAAACGGCCGTACCTGCCCCAACCAGTCACAGCCTGTACATGGGGGATCTGTGGTGGATCAGGTGGAATACATCCCCATGGCATCCCTGAAAGGCCCCTTTGCTACCGGGGTTACCTTATTATCTAAGCCCCTGGTACCTGCATCAGCACCAGAAGTTTGTCCAGAGGAACCACTAGGTGAAGGACGCATGCGCTGCCTACAGGAGTCACCAGATGGCACCCTCCGTTTCAGGGAGAAGCCGGAGCCTCTGCTCCCTGGACTGCAACCACCACCATCACAGTCCTTTCAGCTGGGTCAGCTGACGACATTATTGTTTACTTTCCAGTCCACTGTGATTCATCAACTACCCTGGAAAATGAAGTCAGCAGCAGCCAGGGGAACTGGGGCTTCTTCCCTGGGTACAGCCTTTTCTGAACCGCTGCAGCCAGAAGTCCTTACCCCTGCTGTCCTGGAAGGAGAATCTGGAAAGGTAAAGGTGCAAGTGGCTGCAGCGCTCACCAGCATGACCACCACCCGGACCCCGTCAAGTCCGACTTCTGGCAGAAGAGGGCAGTGGAGCTCCACCACGGCAGCCAGCTTGGCCTACAGGAGGCAGGGGCGTCCTCTAATGTCATTTAGCAGCAGTTCCAGTGAGGAGGACTTCAGGTCCCTCATCTGAGGAACCCTTCTACTGGCTGTTAGTCTGGCTGATTTAAAGGACACCTCTGGACCTATGGTAGCCACAACATGGACTGCACCTGACGGGTAAGAGCTAGTTGGCACTTGTTTTTAGTTGATCTAGTTTGTATTGCCCCCCTGTTTGACTCTCATCCAGATGGACATTGTTTATCAGGCCTCTCCCCTCTATTTTGCAGATAATTCCCAGTTGCACCTATTTTCCTTTTCCCCCCTTCTCAGGTTATTTGGGAGCCCCCTTTGCAAAGACAATTCTCTATTTGCTGCTATTTTATATTATCCATGTGGATTACACATTATTATCTGTTTGGATTACAAAATTACCTCACGTGGATTACAACTGAATTTTTGACTGTGTTCCATTGTTTTATCATGCCAAGCAGCCATGAGCAGAGACTCAAACGCATATCTGAGCCTATTATGCTTGCAAATGTGAAATTGATTGCACTAAAATGTTTGCATAATTGTCTTTGCTGTATTTTAGCAATAATGTTTTTACAGGTTCAGTAACATTCAAGCACTTTAGCCCATTGTGTGTATTCTTTTTCAGGTACTGCAGTGTGTCCTATTATGCACTTATTGTACGGTGTTTTTTAGTAAATTATACACTTAGCTGGATAGACGGATAGCTAGCACCTTACTTTTCTACCTCATATGGACTGCCTCTGAAGACTGTATGCCTAGCCTCGTGTGTATGATGCAATCGCGAGCCAATAGTACGCTAAGCATTAGTATGCACTTTGTATGCTAATGCTTATGTATTGCGTCGTTTTAACACAACTGACTGTATGTTCGTAATTTGTGCAGGAATGTTCGCAAAACAACAATTATTTTTTAATGCAAATTTGAACGAATAAATTCGTATGAAGAACAAATTTTGTCAGAAATTCGTTGATTATTTTCTGAAGCAAATTTTGGATGATTCGCTCATCTCTAATTAACGGCATACAATGTCAATCAGCTGCTTCTAAGGCCACCAGGATATTGTCCTGCATTAAACGAGTCATGGACTCGCGGGGCAGGGACGTAATATAGCCCCTTTACAAAGCGTTGGTGCTGCCTCATCTGGAATATGCAGTTCAGTTTTGGGCACCAGTCCATAGAAAGGACGCACTGCGGCTGGAAAAAGTACAGAGGAGAGCGACTAAAATGATAAGAGGCATGGAGGGTCTTAGTTATGAAGAAATATTAAAAGAATTGAATTTATTTAGTCTTGAGAAGAGATGTCTAAGGAGGGACATGATTAATCTATACAAATATATAAATAGGCCATACAAAAAATACGGTGAAAAACTGTTTCATGTCAAATGCCCTTAACCCTTTCACCCCGAGGTTTTTTCGGTTCTGCATTTTCGTTTTGCGCTCCCTGCCTTCAAACAGCCATAACTGTTTTATTTTTCTGTTCACATAGCTGTATGAGGGCTTGTTTTTTGCAGGACAAGTTGTACTTTCCAACGCCACCATTTAATATTGCATATGGTGTAGTGGGAAGCGGAAAAAAATTCCAAATGGGTGAAATTGCAAGAAAACCGCTATTCCGCTACAGTTCTACGGGTTTCTTATTTACAGCGTTCGATGTGCATTAAAACTGACCAGTTACTTTCATTCTACTGGTCAGTACGAATCCGGCAATACCTAATATGTATAGTTTTTCCTGCGTTTAGATGGTGATAAAATAATTAGAAAATTGCCCTTTTTTTTCTTTTTTTTTCCTTGTCATATCTTGACCCCTATAACTTTTTGGTATTTATATGTACAGAGCTGTATGGGCGCTCATTTTTTGCGGGGCGGTCTGAAGTTTTTATTGATACCATTCTGGGGTGTGTATGACTTTTTGATCACTTTTTATTTAATTTTTTTTTTAGAAAAAAAAAGCGACAAAAAACGGCCATTTGGACGCTTTTTTCCGCCACACAATTCGCCGTATTGAAATTTTTTTATATTTTAAAAGTACGGCATTTTCGGTCACGGTGATACCCATGATGTCTATATTTATTGTTATTTAGGTATTTATTTTTTACTTATACGGAAAGGGGGGTGATTTGAACTTTTATATCTTTTTTATTTTTTATATATTTTTTAACATTTTTTTTAATTTTTTTTGTGATTATTTTAAAGCTCAAATATGAGCTGATCTATTGTGTTTTGTTTTTTTTTCTTTATGAGCAATCATGGATTTACTAGATGCAGTTAAATCCATGAATTGCTCATTTCTTATCCTGGCCAGAATAAGAATTGCAGTTTGAAAACTATAATCCTCACCAGCGTAGGCTTCCGGGTTCAGACGCATCCTGATGCCGTGATCACGTGTGATCACGGCATCAGAAGGCCCTGGAAGTCGCCGCCGACGGAGGTAAGAAACGGCAAGTCTCTGCTGTTAGAAACAGCAGAGACTTGCCGGCCATGACGCCCGCCGCACCCGCAAGCGGCGCCGGTCGGGAAGGGGTTAAAGGACAAGGGGGCACTGCCTCCGACTGAAGAAAAAAAAGTTCAGTCTCCAGAAGTCTCAAAGGTTCTTTACTGTAAGAACTGTGAATATTTGGAATAGACCTCAGGACGTGGTCACAGCAGGAACAGTGGACAGTTTTATAAAGGGTTTAGATGAATTCTTAAAAGTAAGTGACATTGATGCTTATGAAAACGTATAGAAATCAGAGTCTCATTTCCTACTGGGATTCACGTCCCCTCCTATCCCTTGGTTGAACTTGATGGACTTGTGTCTTTTTTTCAACCATATTAACTATCTAATCGTAATGATTGGAACCTTAAATTTACTGTTAATGCTAGTAGAACATCAGTATAAATTTTTAGATTTAGAAATCATGGTTGAGGAAGGATCTCTATATACAAAGACATATTTCAAGCCTACGGATAGAAATGGGTACATAGATAAGAGCAGTTGTTAACATTTTCAGAGGTAGGAGAAAAGTATACACTGGGAGGGTGGAGTTTTCTTTCCTATCTTCAGATCAAACATTATGTGAGAGACCTGGTTCGGGATTTGTCCCATGAGTGGGGGGCGAATGATTTTGATTCATATGTGGGGTGCACAGGTAGGCCATCAATATCTGGATTGTACGCATCTCTAAGAGACCGCTTAAGGAACAAAGATCCTAAGACTATCTTCAAAAAGTGGGGTCAAAGATTGGGAATTAAGGAGATACTCCCAGTGGTGACTAAAGGGATCAATGCGTTATATAGTGCAGTGATAGATGAAACATGGAGGGAGACGCATATAAAGTTACTGCACCATGCTATTTACGCTTTTGACCTCCCGATTTCTCCTAAAAAACCAGACAGATTGACAGCTTGTCCCAAATGTAAGAGGTCAGGGACTGATCTTTGGCATGGTTTATGGGATTGCCCAGAGCTATCCGATTTTTGGAAAAAGGTTGAGGGAATGCTGTTGAAGGTGAGCAATTTCACAGGTCACCTGTCGCCATCTATAGTTGTCCTACATGCAGAGGAAGAAGGGGGAAAGGACACTACAAATACAGGGAGGGGGAGAAATTTGTCTCCTATGGGACACAAGCTCTTAATGGTGGCAAAGCGTTGTCTTTTGAACCATTGGTTACAAACCACTATCCCTACGGTTGAGGAGATAAGGCTCCAATTACACAAACTACTGCACTTTGAATGGTCGGAATCTCTCAAACAACCGGGAATAGCGGGGAAAAAGCTATTCGTTGTATGGAGGAGGTATATGCAGGGGCGTAGCTATAGGGGGTGCAGAGGTAGCAGTCGCTACCGGGCCCAGGAGCTTGAGGGGGCCCAGAGATCCTTGTGCCTCATAAGAAGACACCAGTATTATAGAAAGTGCATGCTGGGAGGGGTCTGTTATAGATTTTGCACTGGGGCCCAGAATCTTCACGTTATACCTCTGGCTGGAGAGTCAAGAATTTGGCATGGGGGGTGCCGTTTAAATTTTTGCCTCAGTCAGTAGATAGGCTATGTTCTCCCCTGATCCTTGCCACAAGGCACTGAGGGAAGGGGGCCCAAGCTGAACTCTTGCACCAGGGCCCATGGGCCTTTAGCTACGCCCCTGGGTATATGGGAATGTTTCTGTCACCATCTGAGGTACAGAGCAAAATGAAACCCTTTATGTTATCCGCATGGTATCTGATGGAAGATATAAAAGGCACGCTAGGGAATCTAAAAGTGTCTCAAACGTAGTCCTTAATAATGGTCTATCAGGGGGGGAACAGTAGAGATTATTGGGGAATTTAGGAGTGGGTTAGGGGCTGCCGAAAGAGTGGAACAGGTAGTTTTAGGGGATTTATTTTTTTCTTTTAAAGTTATCGATTAAGGATGTTTGGGGGGGGAGGGAGTGGGAGCATATTAGGGGTAGAGTTGAGAATTTAAGCTCTGGCTAGATTTAACTGGGATTTGCATTCAACGTTATATAATGGTGTATGCACATAATGGACTTTCTCTTTTTCTATTGTTTTATTGCGAGAAATGCACTGTTTTTATTTCATATGAATCTGAATCTGTAATGCATTTTCCGACTGTTATGATTTGGGAATTAAAAAAAAACTTTCAAAAACAATAAAATAAATGTTACAAAAAAAGAGCAGTTGTCATCATAGACCATTGGTAGGTAATATACCCAAAGTCAATTTCAGAGGATCAAAAGGAACTGTAGGAGTAGTATAAAGGATAGAGTGGAGTGATTCAGCAACATTTTAAAGAAAAGGGATATGAAGAGAGTATATTAAACAAAGAAAAAGAAGTTGCACTTATATACAAAGGTACATAACCACAGGCTAGGGAAGAGAATAGAAAACCTATTAGTAATAGCAGAGATCTATAGGTGCAAAATTGCTTTCTCGACACAATATTCCACCCTCTGTCCATCAATAAAACATATTATCTATAAGAACTGGAAAACATTGCATAATGACCCATTATTATGCAAATTACTTCCAATAAATCCAGCATTTATATTCACAAAAGCTCCCACCATTAAGGACAAAGCGGTACATAGTTACCTGCGTAAAGAACCAGATCTATTACCCTCAACCCCTGATGATGTTGAAGCTCCCTCTTCACCTGGCTCCCACGGGCGATCCGCTACATCATCATCCACTACTGTCTGCTCATCACTTATGTCACCCTCACCAGTCTCATGCCCAAGTACCTGACCGCTCGCAACTCCTGCTCGCATGCGACTATTATTGTCGCTACTTGCATGCCAAGAGGAAGCAGCGGACCTCTCCAACAAATCTGAGCTGCTGACTCCTTAATAATATCTTCCTCAGGACTGTGACAAGGCAACATTCTCTGCGTCTGGAGGAGATATATATATATAAGAGGATTCTTTACGGTAAGAGTAGTGAGACTATGGAACTCTCAGCCTGAGGGGGTGGTGATGGTGAGCTCACTAATAGAGTTCAAGAGGGGCCTGGATGTATTTCTGGAGTGTCATAATATTACAGAGTGTAGCTACTGGAGATGGTTCATTGATCCAGGGAGTTATATCTGATTGCCTGATTGGAGTTGGGAAGTAATTTTTCCCCATAAATTGGGGAAAATTGGCTTCTACCTCACAGGGTTTTTTGCCTTCCTCTAGATCAACTTGCAGGATACCAGACTGAACTAGATGGGACAAAATTTTTCAGCCTTATAAACTGTTACTATGTTACCACATGGAGCATTCACATTGTGCAGCTTTTGTACCACATGCAAAAACAAGTCAAATGACGAAAAGAAATATCATTAAAAAAATCCAATGTTGGAGAGAGAGAATTTAAAATAAAAGGGTCTATTTCCTGTGAAAGTGCTGGGGTCATATATGTCCTTGAATGTCCATGCCACCTACAATATGTGGGTAGGACTTTGAGAAAATTAAAAGTGAGAATTGGGAGCATATTTGCAACATAATAAAATGACTAGAAACTAGAGATGAGCGAGCATGCTCGGCTGAGCGTACTTGGAGCAATTTTCGAGTAGTAGCGTATGCATTTTATAATCTGTACACTAATGCATACGCATCTTATAATCTGTACTCTAATGCGTACGCATCTTATAAATTTGTACAATAATGCGTACAAATTACAAGATGCGTACGCATTAGCGTACAGATTAGAAGATTCGTACGCTACTACTCGAAAATTGCTCCCGAGTACGCTCGGCCGAGCATGCTCGCTCCTCTCTACTAGAAACCCATAGTGTGTCAGCTCACTTTAGGAACTACCATCAACGGATTCCAGCAGGCTTAACTTTTATGGGTGTTGAGCTTGTACAATGTACAGTCCCATGTGTCACAATGGAAAAAAGCAGTGAAACATTTAGTAAAGGTAAGTTCTTTATTAGCAAGTTGTTCTTATTTAAACAGGTTGTGTGTTGTCGCTGTTATTCCATTAAGGCAGAAAGGACTAATCCTGTTTAGACGTTCTGCAAAAGAAAAATCATATAGAAATGTAAACTTTTATTTGAATATATGAGAATTCTAAAAATAATGGTTTCATTTATTACCTCCAAAATGGGTTTCAAAGTAAGCTAAGCATAAGGTTACATAAGGTAAGTATGTGCAAGTGGAACAAAGCCATATCTTAATTGTGAAAATCCATTCTAAGGCTAGTTTCACACGACCGTTGTGTTTTGCCGTCCGCATATTGCGGATCCGCAAAAAAAAAAACGGATGGCATCTGTATGGCATCGGTTTTTTTTGCGGTCCATTGTAACAATGCCTATCCTTGTCCACAAAACGGACAACAATAGGACATGTTCTTTTTTTTTGGCGTGCCACAGAACGGACATACGGATGTGGACAGCACACAGTGTGCTGTCAGTATTTTTTGCGGACCCATAGAAATGAATGGGTCCACATCCTATCTGCAAAAAATGCGGATCGGAGCCCGCAAAAAATACTGTCGTGTGAAAGAGGCCAAATCCTGAGATGCTTCATGCCCTACACAGCCAGCTAGTTATGTGACAATGTCAGGACTGGTGAAAGGTCCTCTTTAATTAACCCTTTCCTTCGCAAGCGGGACATGTATGCTAGAAGTTGGGTCTTTAAAGGGAGCCTGTCATCCCCTAAACACACCCTAATTTAGAATAAGCGGTGTATAGTGTAAGTGATGCTGAATCCAAATATGTAAGTTTTATCTTCATACTCACTTCCATTCTAACGCTGTGCTCCCACAAATCAGCAGTAAAATGCATTGAGAGGACTCTTTTTGAGTCCTCTCCATTATGTAAGAGAGGACTGGAGTCCAGTGAGTTCATTTTACTGCAGGTTTGTGGGAGCACCTCATCAGCAAGTATGAAGATAAAAATTACATAACTGGACTCAAGGTCACTTACACTATACACCGCTTACTCTAGTTTGGAGGGTGTTTCAGAGCTGACAGATTCCCTTTAAAGAGGTTAAGGTCTATGATTGGAGCTAATGCTGATCTCAGACATTTAATCCCTCAAATGTCATGGTCAGTTGTGACCACAGCATCTGAGGCAGCTTTACATGGGAGCCCTGGGCTCCAGAGGCCTGAACGGCTTCTCTGCATGGAAATTGGGTAAGCTGTTCTCTCTAATTGTATGGATCTCTCTGAAGAAAGATGGCAGTGCTCCATAGGAATATAATGAATTTACCATATACTACTGTATTTAATCACAGTAGTGTATGAGAGAAGTGATCAAAAGATCGCATATTAAAGTCCCCTATGAAGACTTAATGTAAGTGTAAAAAAGAGTAAAATTAAAAAAAATAAAAAAATTTGCATTGTTTCACCTTCAAAAGAAATTGAATGAAAAGTGAACAAAAGGTGAAACTGGTGAAATTGGTAATGGTATTAATAAAGTACTGATTGCCCTACAAAAAATGAGCCCTCACACAGCTCTTTAGATAAATAAAAAAAAGTTATGGGGGTTAGAATATGACAATGCAAAAAAAATATATTTTTCCAAATTTTTTTTAAAATTAAAACACAAGGATAACTATATAAATTTGGTATTGGTGTAATTGTGCTGACCTGGAAAAAGCCGGTGAAAGGTCCGTTTTATCACATAGGGAACACCATAAAAAACGTAACATAGAACTGTAACAGAATTATGTGTGCTTTTGTTTTGTTCTTTTTTAATCTGCACTTGTGTTCTGATTAACCTCTTCCCCACACATTGTACTTTGTTCCCACCCATAAGGCGTACATACTGTTTTGTACAGTATGTTCATATGTATGTTATGTCCATGTCCACCTGCCTTAATGATGTACGGTTATGCTGGGCATCAACAAAGTGGTACTGCTGCCCAACACAATGTCTGATTGAAACAATTTAATATATTTCCTAAATGAATGCATTATTAAAGACTTCATTGCACCCAGTTTTAGTGAATTTCTTCAATACAGCACAGCAATTCAGTGTAAGTCCTATTGACACTATAGTATATAGTTGATATGTAGGCTGGTTTTGGATTATAATCTAAAGCATTCATACTGTATACATTACTTACGCTGTTAATCCAGGAGATGTAATCAGAGACTTTGGTAAACACGGATGGTTTGTGGTAGTAGTTGCATCCAAGACCAGATGCAAAGCTGGTAATACCATGGACTTGATACACGCCATTGATAGCACAATTGAGGGGTCCACCAGAATCACCCTAAAGTGCAGTCATGAAGAAGCATACAATTCAGTAGATAATAGATTTGTCTGTGTATAGTATCAGGGTCATACACAAATCTCATTGGGTCCCATATTAAAATTTTGTATGGTCCCCTGTCCTAATATGCATACATCACTCGCAACCAACGCATAATGCAAAGTGCAATATGCCAGATTTCTGGCAAACCTATGTTTCTTATTGAACAGAAGAAATTTTAATAAAAAAATTGTAATAAAATGAAGTTGTCCTTGGCTTCACCCACTTTATCCAATCTCTATGGTTGGAAAAAAAGTAAAGTAGGTGCTTAAAAATATGGCACTCATTCTGATCAGTGTACTTCTTCATGTATTTACACCAGACAGATGGCATAAATACACTGATAAATCCTCACCATAGAGCTGTAAATCACTGCTTCCCTTTCCATAATTGATTACAAAGCTGGCTGCTTGTATCTACCACTAGGGGGAGCACAGAACATAGGAATATATACAGTTACTGCAATAAACTCTCTGCACTGTGCCCCCCCCCCCCCCCCCCCCCCAAGTGGCAGCTGCATGAAAATTCAGTGTTTTTATGACAGGAAGAAGGGGGTCCAGCACTATACCCTCCTCCACCTAGGCCCCATAGCAGTCACATGGTCTTCCTCCATTGAGGCTATGCCACTATATATGCAGTGACCTGCTGGCTCACTGCTACAGGATTAATACCAGGTTCACTGCTAAAGGGTTAATACTATGTTCATTATTAGCGTTGTTAGAGCATTTACTGTGATAATGATTCTGATGTACTATGTAATCCCTGTATAAGAAGTAAATAGTTAAGGGTGGATTCACATTACGTTATTAGCTTTCCATTAGAAGTTAGAAATATACGCCAGGAGGATTTGCGACATATACCTATGACGGAAGGCTGCAATGTATCCCACAACAACAGTGGGATACAATGCTGATATGTCCCCTCCTACCTAGCAGCAAGCTCACAGCGCAGGGAACGTTGAGCAGTGAAGGGTCACATCATGAAGATCCTCGACATGGCCACTCCTCTTGCACTGTGTCTGCAGTATGCCACCCCCCCCACCGATCGTATCAAAGGTTTTAGGAATGGTGGTGATGTGGCCTTATTAGTTTTGCGTGTGTCACAGTGCTCCTACCTGGATACCGTCGCACCCCAGGGTTAGGCTTTGCAGGAATCAAAGGGGAGAGTGATAGTTAGTGGAGTAAGAGTCCAGAAGTCCAGACTTGGTAAAAGTTCCACGGTTTTAGGGCTCATGCACACACAGATAGCGGACCCATTCACTTCAATGGTTCCGCAATCATGGAGATGCAGAATGGAGGCTCAGATCGGAACACCACGGAAGCACTATGGTGTGCTTCCATGGTGTTTTTGGCCGTGCCTCCACACCGCAAAAAAGTAGCGCATGCACGGTTCACAGCACGGGCACTGAATGCACACGTTCGTGTTCATGAGCCCTTACTTGAATAAACTTGCATCTAGACGATAGATAGTCTTTCTCTTGGGTGCATCAGGTTTTGCAGGTAAACTGGCAGGCAAACTTGGATACCTTGCTTTATCTTTCTCTGGTATGCTAGACTCTGGCTTTGGTCTGGTTTGATGGACTTTGTAACAGTTCTGGTACCTTTGTGTGGGGTGCCTTTGGCGTTGACCCTTTCGTAATACTTTATCTCTAAACTGTAAGTAGTCAGGGTGCTTTGTAAGCTGCTTCTCCTGGAAGACTCCTGCTGCAGGAGGGAGAGGCGTTCTCCTCACTACCCCATAAACCCCTCTTGTGTCTTTCCAACTCCACGTTAGACTGACTATAACTTCCTGCGACCCCTCCCTTGGTAGGGAGGACTAGCCCACTTATGCCCAAAAGGAAAGAATCGACTGGTAAGTTCCATTCTATCGAAAGATCCCTCTGCCAGATACACTGCCACCTGCTGGACAACCAGGCACAGTGCATCTAATACAATACATAAGTTACATAACCATGTTATTAACCACTTCCCAACAGCCCATTGACTATAAACATCCGTGCATTACAATAAAGGAATTTGATAAGAAGCCCTGTCTCCTGTTGGCTGCCATCAATATTCATCCATTTCTACAAGCGATCCTTCGAAACTGCAGAATCAGGGTAATGGTGGGTTCGCACTAGCATTATGCCATTCCGTTATAGTCAACAGGACTTTGTTTCCATCCTGCATAACGGAAACCAGACGGATTTTTTATGCTTGTCCATAGACTTCTATTAGGACGGAGCAAAACGGAATGCCTCTTGAAGTCTTCCGTTTTGCCTTCCATCTGGCCATTCCGTTATATTCCGTTAGAAAAGGAACCTATAACGGAATAACATAATGCTAGTGCGAACCGACTCTAATAGACATTAAGATTTGTTTTGTTGTTAACCCTTGATGTGTTTCAGGAAAAAATAAAATGAAAATGGAAAATCTTCAAAAAAAATTTCACCTCAATTTTGCTTTAATTTTTAATTTTTTTCATAAGTAAAGTTGACTCAATTGACTCAAATTTACAATTAACATGATGTACAATACGTCACAAGAAAACAAACTCAGAATGGCTTGGATAAGTAAAAGCGTTCCAGAGTTATTACCACATAAATGGCTGTACCATGCTCTCTCTGCTTTTTGCCTTGAGGAGATCCTTTGACACCGTCCATATATGACCAGTGATATCATAGGATCTCTCTAAAGTATCCATTTAACGGAGGCCAGTGACAGATGCCATATAGAGGCATCTGTCACCCATAGGCTATTAAAGCTTCTGTTTTTTCTTTCTACAGGACACAGCAGGATGGAATAGCGCAATGTACTGCTCTGTTCCATGCTGTTTTTTTGCAGTATGTTGACGTATAAAAGCCAGATGGAGGGCAAAATGATACTATAATGAAATCCTATGGACACGTTTAGCGTGTACATCTCGAGGTACCCTGATGTACATGCTATACATAGCTGAATAACGTGATGTGAACCCACCCACCCTAAACAATAGTTTTTATTTAGTTTTACGTTAAAGGGGTTCTCCGAGTTATATATATTGATGACCTATCCTCAGGATAGGTCATCAATATCAGATCAGCGGGGGTCCGACACCCAGCACCCCCCCCGATCAGCTGTTTGAAGAGGAGGCGCGCGCCGTATCAGCGCTGCCTCCTCTTCACTGTTTACATGCTGGCCGACATAGGGGTAGTGGTGAGTAGGTGTAATTACACCTCACTGCTCCATTAATTTCAATGGGAAGAATCGCTTCCATACAAGTCTATGGAAGCAATTCTTCCCATAGAAATGTATGGGGCGGTGAGGTGTAATTACACCTACTCACCACTACCCCCGTGTCGGCCAGCATGTAAACAGTGAAGAGGAGGCAGCGCTGATAAGGCGCATGCCTCCTCTTCAAACAGCTGATCGGCAGGGGTGTCGGGTGTTGGACCCCCGCCGATCTGATATTGATGACCTATCCTGAGGATAGATCATCAATATATATAACTTAGAGAACCCCTTTAAGGTTCTAACTGGCAGTTTCTTAATCACAGTTGCTTGGTGACAGGTAGTAAGCAAGTTAGAGAGAAGGCCTGTTTGGTTTGTGCTGCTACCAAGTAGGCCAATACAGATCCCTCTCTAGAAAAAAACACCATTCCTGTGAATGAAAGCTGCCTAAAAAGCAACTTTGATTGGATCTACCTCTGAGAGAATGAAAAACTGAATTATTGCAGATAGTTGGAGACCCTCGGGTCTGTTCTTGGACTAAGTCAGTAAAGGTAATGCACACATGTGGATTTAGATTTTACTGTCCGTGGTCTGGGTTTATTGCTTCTGGCACCTGCCACACTACTTAGATGGACTGGCCATCCCATCTAAGACTGCACCCTGTGGCTCGGCATTGCTAAGAAGTATTGAGGAATTGCACCCCTTTGGTCATTTGAGAATATTGCTGGTATCTATAGACTACCATCATTATCAGTGTCAGACTGGGGTGCCTAGGGCCCAAAAGTAACATTTTTTATTTTGGAGGCCAACTGTATGGATACATTCAAATGATACCACACAGCGGCAAGATGGATTAAATATGGGTGTCCTGGGTAGAAGAGGATACTGGATAGCAAGGGATGGGAGATTAGGGGCCAACCTAGCTCTGGGTCCCACCAGGTGATTCACTTGTACCCCTGTGGGCCAGTCGGACCCTGATCATAATAGCTATCTCCTATACACAGCCCTTTGGGTAATGCCTACTCTGTGAAATAATTCAGGACTGCGCCTACTGCATGCAATTGTAATGTGACCCCTATCATCTATTCAGTAAAGGAGACACTTTATTTTGCTATATTCAAGGCAGCAGACATTGGTCTCTATACTTGATCGTCATCATCAACCTCATTTTCTCCTGCTCTCCACTCCGCTGCTAATTTATTAACATCAAGGGCACCCAAGCCATCACTAGGCAGGAGATTTATAATGGAGAATGTTGGATACATTTGCATTGAATAACCATGAATATTATACGTATGCAATTCTACTAAGTGAGCACTGTAAGAAGATGCAACTTACATTGCAGCCGGCCTTGACTCCATCTCCACCAGCGCAAATCATGGTGTCCTTGACAATGCTGCCCCACCAAGTGCTGGAAGAGCAGGTTGAGTAGGAAATTACAGGCAGAGTGGCTTCCTGGAGAATAGCAGGAATTGGTCCATTGGCTGTGTAGAAATGATAGTGTTTTATAATCATCAGAATTAACAGTTATCAAATTAGAATAGGGCAGTGCTCCAGACTAAAAAAATACCTAGGAGCCATTGGCTCCTGAACTGAAAAATTTAGGAGCCAAATTTAAATACATATAATTATAATTAAAAAAAGACTTGGAGGAGAAGATGGAACGTCTGGCCCATTATAGAACAGTCCTATCCTATTTTTGGGGGGGACAAGGTGACTAAAAAATGGCGAATTGTGCAGATTTTTTTTTCTGTTACGTGTTCACCGCATAGGAGATTTTTTTGATATTTTAATATTTGGACTTTTCGGACGTGGCGATATGTAAAATGTTTATTTATTGTTAATATATTTTATATGTAAAATTGGGAAAGGGGGTAATTAAGGGGCCTTTCAGACAGCCGTAGTATTGCAGATCGTAATACCACGGATGCCGCCCGGCGTGTGTTCCACAATTTGCGGAATACACGGCCGGGCACCCCGTTCAAAATGCCTACTCTTGTCTGCTGTTGCGGACAAGAATAGGACATGTTCTATAATTTCTTGTGGAGCCGCGGCAAGTTCGCACGCCGCCCATTGAAGTGAATGCGGCCGCGTGACACAGTCATGTGAATGGGCCCTTAAACTTAATATATTAGTGTGTTTTTTTTGTTTTTTTTTCTGTTTTTTGCTGTTTTAACTTTTTATTTCCTAAGTATTAGCCCCCTTAGGTACTAGAACTCTTGTCCTGTTCACCCTAATAGAGCTCTATTAGGGTGAATAGGACTTTACACTCTCCCTGCTGCCCTGGGCTTTGTACACACAGCAGCAGGGAGCTTACCGTGGCAGCCAGGGCTTCAGTAGCGTCCTGGTTGCCATGGTAAGCGATCGGAGCCCCGCGACTACACTGCTGGGTCTCCAATAGGAATCTACCACTGCCACCAATGAAGGGGGGGATCGTCTGTAGCCACTGTGGCACCAATGAGACTAATAACTGGGGGGTGAGGACTCTTGGAAAAGGCGCACTGCGCCACCAATAAGACAAATAACTGGGGGGGGGGGGCTGTGGGAAAGGGCTAACTGCGCCTCCAATGAATATAAAGCACATTAAATCAAGTATAGGAGGCAGCGAGTGCTGGCAGCGGTATAACATACCCAGCCTCAATAGCAGGGCATGCGATCCGCAGCAATTAACCCCTCAGGTGCCGCACTTGAGGGGTTAATTGCCACGTTGCCCTGTTATTGAGGCCGGGTATGTCATATACTTGAACTAATGTGCTTTACATTCATTGTTTTGTTTTGTTTTTAACTTTTTTTTTAATAATAACTTTTAGCCCCCTAGGGGCTAGAACCTGGGATCTTTGAATACCTTGTCCTATTCACCCTAATAGAGATCTATTAGGGTGAATAGGACTTCACCCTCTCCCTGCTGCCCTGGGCTTTGTGCACATGGCAGCAGGGAGCTTACCATGACAACCAGGACGCAACTGGTGGGGCTCTGATTGGTACTGCCATTGTACCACCAATGAGGAGGAGGGGACCCTGTGGCCACTGCCACTAATGTTTATTATACTGGGGTGTGGGGGGGAGGGCGCACTGCGCCAACAATGATGATAATTCTGTTTAATAAAAGTACAGGAGCGGGTGCCGGCTATGTGATTCAGCGCCGGCACCCGCTCCTGTACTTTTATTAAACAGAATTATCATCATTGCCCACAGCATGGCCTGTATTATAGGGAGCTGCAATCAGCGGTAGTTAACCCCTCAAGTGCCGCACCTGAGGGGGTTAACTGCGGCGTATGGCAGCTCCCTATAATACAGGTCGGATGCCGGCTATGGGACTGAGCGCTGGCACCCGCTCCTGTACTTTTACTAAACAGAGTTATCATCATTGGAGGCGCAGTGCTCCCTTCCCCTCCCCTCCTCCTCTCCCATGGGTGGCAGTGGCAGCAGCACAGAGGGGAGGGAGAGACTGCTTCCTTCTCCCCGTGCTGCTGAGGGAACATGGAGCGTGCCGACGGCAGCGCACACCATGTCCTATGATACTAGGCTGTGCCTAGGTAAACGCCGGGTCTAGATGCAAATGGCGACAAGTCTTGTATCGGTAGTATCGGTAAATGCCGGGTCTAGGAGCAAATGGCGACAAGTCTTGTCGCCATTTGCAAATTCAGAGTCGTATTGGCGACCATTTTGGTCACCATCTGGAGCACTGATAGGGGAATAGATATATATAAAAAATATCGACGGTATCCACTATAACAGTGACATCTACAACATCTGACCCCCCCTCCCCACAGTGCCCCATCTCCTTAAAATGGGACCTTTACAGCAGCCTGCCTCTTTAACAGTGAGTTCCACAGCACCCCGCCCCCTTAACAGTGACCTCTACAGCACCCACCCCTTAAAACTGACCATAGGCTAGAGCCCCCTTAACTGACCTCCACCATTCCCAACCCCTTTAACAGAGACCTCCACTGCAACTGGCCCTTTAACAGTGACTGGCACAGTACCCCACTGCCTTAACAGCAACCTCACAGTACCCTGCTGCCTCTTTAATAGTGGCCTCCACAGTCCCCTCCTCCTTTAACAGTAACATCCACAGTGCCCTCCCCTTTAACAGTGACCTCCACACGGCCGCCCCTTTATTAGTGACCTCCACAGTACCCCGCCTTGTTAACAATGATTTTGACAATAACTTGCCCCCTTAACAGTGGCCTCTACAGTAATCTGCCCCTAAACACTGACCTCCATAGCTAACCCTCAGGGCAGTTTGGTTATGAAGAGATATACCTGCAGGCGTCTATTGGCTAATGTAGGTCATGTGATGTGCCATATTTGAATTTTTTGGAAATATAAAGAGATATATATATAGAGAGCTGAGACCCGATCTAAAACATTCCCGGAAACCTAATGTACCTGTGTGGCAAATTTTGTGATTGCAAATGTGACGGTGCAGATTCTTTTAGCTGACATACACACACACACACACACGCACATACACAGCTTTATATATCAGAATATAAATATAAATATATATATATATATATATATATATATATATATATATATTTCAGCTCTCTAGGACGTACCATTCCTGAGATATTTCCAAAAGACCTGCATTAGCCAATAGTAGCCTGGAAGTCTTTCACTCATATCCCAAATGCCATAAACTCGGTCACATGTGCCTTATCAGCCAATAGAAGCTCACAGGCCCTTAGATTCCACATAAACACAGTTTTACTCCAGGTTTCCATAACAACCCAGTAATTTCTCTTCACTCTGTAGGTCAGCTTTAAAGGGGCAGGATGCTGTGGAGGTCACTGTTAAGGTAGCAGGGTACTGTGAGGTCATTGTTAAGGGAGCGTGGTACTGTGGAGTTCACTGTTAATGGAACGGGGTGCTGTGTTGGTGACTGTTAAAGGAATGGGTGCTGTGGAGGCAGTGGCTTAGCTACCGGGGGGGGTAGGGCGGGCGACGGCTCCGGGCCCAGTGACTCAAGGGGGCCCAGCAAGGATGAGGTTACCTACCATAAGGCGAATACAAGTGAGCGCTTCCATTATGGAAGCGCTCACTTGTATTTAGGGACCCCCATCAGACCTCAGATCAGCCCACCCAGCCACATAAGATAAAAATAAAAAATCTTACTTACCTGTTCTGCGCTGCGGCTGCCCCCTGGTCCGCGCTCTGCTCTCTTCCCTGGCGGCGCGCACTATGACCTGATGCTGCACGCAGCGTCAGGTCATAGTGTGCGCGGGCCAGGGAAGAGAGTGGAGCGCGGACCGGAGGGCTGCCGCAGCGCAAAACAGGTAAGAAAGGCTTTTTATTTTTATTTTATGTGGCTGGGTGGGCTGATCTGAGGTCTGATGGGGGCACAATACGCTGATCTGAGGTCTGATGGGGGCACAATATGCAGATCTGAGGTTTGATGGGGCACAATACGCTGATCTGAGGTCTGATGGGGGCACATTAAGCTGATCTGAGGTCTGATGGGAGCACAATACGATGATCTGAGGTCTGATGGGGGCACAATATGCATATCTGAGGTTTGATGGGGCACAATACGCTGATCTGAGGTCTGATGGGGGCACATTAAGCTGATCTGAGGTCTGATGGGGGCATATTAAGCTGATCTGAGGTCTGATGGGGGCACAATATGCAGATCTGAGGTTTGATGGGGCACAATACGCTGATCTGAGGTCTGATGGGGGCACATTAAGCTGATCTGAGGTCTGATGGGGGCACATTAAGCTGATCTGAGGTCTGATGGGGGCACAATACACTGATCTGAGGTCTGATGGGGGCACAATAGGCTGATCTGAGTTGATGGGCACAATAGGCTGATCTGAGGTTTGATGGGGCACTGATCTGAGGTCTGATGGGGGCACAATATGCTGATCTGAGGTCTGATGGGGGCACAATATGCAGATCTGAGGTTTGATGGGGCACAATACGCTGATCTGAGGTCTGATGGGGGCACAATACGCTGATCTGAGGTCTGATGGGGGCACAGTACGCTGATCTGAGGTCTGATGGGGGCACAGTACGCTGATCTGAGGTCTGATGGGGGCACATTAAGCTGATCTGAGGTCTGATGGGGGCACATTAAGCTGATCTGAGGTCTGATGGGGGCACAATACGCTGATCTGAGGTCTGATGGGGGCACAGTAGGCTGATGTGAGGTCTGATGGGGGCACAGTAGGCTGATGTGAGGTCTGATGGGGCACAATACGCTGATCTGAGGTCTGATGGGGACACAGTAGGCTGATGTGAGGTCTGATGGGGGCACAGTAGGCTGATCTGAGGTCTGATGGGGCACAATATGCTAATCTGAGGTCTGATGGGGGCACAATACGCTGATCTGAGGTCTGATGGGGGCACAATACGCTGATGTGAGGTCTAATGGGGGCACATTCTGCTGATCTGAGGTCTGATGGGGGCACAATATGCTGATCTGAGCTCTGATGGGGCACAATATGCTGATCTGAGGTCTGATGGGGCACAATACACTGATCTGAGGTCTGATGGGGACACAGTACACTGATCTGAGGTCTGATGGGGGCACAATATGCTGATCTGAGGTCTGATGGGGCACAATACACTGATCTGAGGTCTGATGGGGACACAGTACGCTGATGTGAGGTCTGATGGGGGCACAATACGCTGATGTGAGGTCTGATGGGGGCACATTCTGCTGATGTGAGGTCTGATGGGAGCACAATATGCTGATCTGAGGTCTGATGGGGCACAATACGCTGATCTGAGGTCTGATGGGGCACAATACGCTGATCTGAGGTCTGATGGGGACACAGTATGCTGATCTGAGGTCTGATGGGGGCACAGTAGGCTGATCTGAGGTCTGATGGGGGCACAGTAGGCTGATCTGAGGTCTGATGGGGGGCACAATACGCTGATCTGAGGTCTGATGGGGGGCACATTAAGCTGATCTGAGGTCTGATGGGGGCACAATACGCTGATCTGAGGTCTGATGGGGCACAATATGCTGATCTGTGGTCTGATGGGGCACAATACGCTGATCTAAGGTCTAATGGGGCACAATACGCTGATCTAAGGTCTGATGGGGGCACATTAAGCTGATCTGAGGTCTGATGGGGGCACATTAAGCTGATCTGAGGTCTGATGGGGGCACATTAAGCTGATCTGAGGTCTGATGGGGGCAGGGGAGTGATGTAAAAACCGGGGACACGTTTCCTTTAACATAGGAGTCCCCTTGTTTTTTACTCCTATTACTCCTATATTGTACTGCATTATGTGGTAGAGTATTTAGACTAGGGTATGTAGAAAGTCTATTGTACTGTACTTAGCAGCATAGACGATCTTGCAGTTTATACAGTCATCTTTCTAATACAATATTATAACCACAACTAGTAGTATGTGCCTGTGAAGTTGGAAACGTGCGTTTGGGAAGCCAATAAGTGGGGGGCCCACTCAAGTATGTTTCGCCCCCCCTGTGCTGAACCTCTAGCTACGCCTCTGTGTGGAGGACTCTGTTAAGGGCACAGGGAACAGTGCTGGGTCTTTCTGCTAGTATCTTAGATATAAAAATGAGTGTATGTCTGTTCTTTATGCACGATCAAAGTACTGGTCCAATCTGCACCAAATTTGGCACACAGGTACAACAGGTGTCTGGGAAGGTTTTAGATTGAGTCTCAGCTCTCTAGGACATACCGTTTCTGAGATATTCCCAAAAAATGCAAATATGGGACCATCACATGACCTGCATTAGCCAATAGATGGCCGTAGGTCTTTCACTTATATCCCAACTGCCATACACATGGTCACATGCCCTTTATCTGCCAATAGAAGCTCGCAGGTTCTTCAGTCTTGACATGCACACAGTTTTACACCAGGTTTCCATAAGAATCCAGCCATTTTTCTTCACTGTTTTAGGTCACCTTTAAAGGGCTAGAGCAGTGTGGATGACACTGTTAAGGGGGCGGGGCCCTGTAGAAGTTACTGTTAAGGGAGTGGAGTGCTATGGAAGTCACAGTTAAGGGGCGGGCTGCTGTGGAGGTTGCAGTAAAGGGAAGGGTCCACTATGGAGGTCAATGAAAAGGAGCAGGGTGCTGTATAAGTCACTGTTAAGGGGGTGAGTGTTGTGGAGGTCACATTTTAAGGGAACGGGGCGCAGTGAAGGTCACTGGTAAGGGTATTGGGTATTGTAGAAATCAGTGTTAAGGGGGTCAGGTACTGTGGAGCTAGCTGTTAAAGGGGTAGATACTGTGAAGGTGACTGTTAAAGGGGTGGTACTGTGAAGGTCACAGTTAAGGGGCGGGGTGCTGTGAAGATCACAATTTAACCTGTGGAGGTTACTTTTAAGGGGTAGATCGCTGTGAAGATTCACTGTTAAAGGGTGGGGGCACTGTGGAGGTCTTTGTGAAGGGCACCTTTTTAGGGGGCGGGGTACTGTTGATGTCACTACTAAGGGGTCGGGTGATGTCGAGGTCACTGTTATGGGGAACACTGTGGATGTCTTCTAACCTCACACACAAACATTAAATGAAATAGTCAAAATATACCCATGGGAAGCTGGGTCATTCTGCTAATATATATACTCTATGTCTGTGTTAATGTACTGTATATGTGTGTCAATTAGAAAAATGCAAAGTGAATAAGCAAAAGAGAAATCCAATCAGTATTTAGTGTGACCACCCTTTGGCTTCAAAACATCATCAGTTCTTCTAGGTCAGGGATCAGCAACCTCCGGCACTCCAGGTTTTCTGAAACTACAACTCCCAGAATGCTCAATTCTCTTATATTGGAGTTAGAATAACTGCCTAGCATTTTTGCATGCTGGGAGTTGTAGTTTTAAAGCAGCTGTACATTTTTTTTTCTTGTTGAAAGTTAAAAAAAAAAAAAAAAAAAAAACAACTAGGATCAGTCCACATCACTGATTTTGACATATTTAAACCCAAATCATCAATTTTGCACAAACTAAAATGGTGGAAGCACAATATCTTAAAGGGATTTTCAAAATGTTTTATACTGATGACCTATCCTCAGCATAGGTCATCAGTATGTGATTGATGGGGGTACTTGCAGCTTACCAAGCACAATGGCGTCCATTAGAAAGCGACTTTGCTTGGTATTGCAGCTCATCCCCATTGACTTGAATGGGACTCAGCTTTGCCTATGCCATCTTGCCGATGAACGTGACATTAGTGGCCTAGGAAGAGGCTGCAGTGCTTATTGGAGAGCCACTACCTCTTAAACAATTGATCAGTGGTGGTGCTGGGAGTCGGACCTCCACCGATCCGATATTGATAACCTAACCTGAGGATAGGTGATCAGTATAAAACATCGGGCAACTCCTTTAATGTATCTGCCCCACTATAAGCTGTAGTACATTAAGAACTTACTACTGGTTCTTCCCCATCCAGTAATGACACAGTTGTAATTGTCAGGTAGGGTAGCTCCACTTGCTGGCAGACTGGCTAATTTCACAGCACTGTTCAGGGTGGCACTGGAGGCCAGCCACAGGATAGCGATATCAAATCTGTATGGAAGATGATAGCAATTAGAGATGAGTAGAGATGAGCGAATCCTAAAAGATTCGGGGATTCGGTATTCGGCCCGAATCCCAACGCGGGATTTGTGGATTCGGGCCGAATCACGAATCCCATTAAAGTCTATGGGAGACCCGAATCTTTTTGCAGGGGCCAAAGGTTCTGCACAGTCAAGTTTGCCCCAACATGTGAAAACCTCAGAAAATGATGGAAACACCTTGGTAATGCATAGGAAACACCAGGGGCAGCATGTAGGGATGCCTCTGAGGCTCCCTAAGGGCTCATTCAGACGTCCGTTTGGTGTTGTCCATGTTTTGCGGACCGCAATTTGCGGATCCGCAAAACACGGACAGCGGCCCATGTGCAGTCCGCAATTTGCGGAACGCACATGATAGAAATGCCTTTTCCTGTCCGTGGATCCAGACAAGAATAGGACATGTTCTATTTTTTTCCGGACCCACGGAACGGAAGTGCGGATGCGGACGGCACACAGTGTGCCGTCCGCATCTTTTGCGGCCCCATTGACTGTGAATGGGTTCGCACCTGGTCCGCACCCGGTCCGCAAATTGCGGATCGGATGCGGACGATTTTTGTGGACGTGTGAATGAGGCCTGAGGCTGATGCTGTAGGTCCCTACCTTATGTAAATTTAGGTCACATGTCACTGCCAGCCAATCACTGCTGGGGAGGTATAGGGGCTGTTACATCACAGCAGGCGTTCCCACAGGCTTCCCTTTGATGCTGATTGGCTGAAAAAAACGGGCATTTCAAATTGGCAGTGACTCACGAATCTTCACTAATCCGCGCTGCCTCGGGATGCCGAGCCGAGCCAAGCCGAAGCGGGCAAGATTCGTGCGGATCCCGAATCTTGCCGCTCCGGCTCGCTCATCTTAGCAATGTATTCATGGACATCATGGAGACTTTTAATCATTCGAATATAATTAAAAAGTCTTGACAATATTACAGTACTAGAGGTAAAACAGCTTCTCATGTGATGAGATAGCTGACAAAGCTTTATAAAGTGTGCAGTCAGTGTCTCTGATTTAGTTCTACGTAATATATAATTCTGAATTATGTGTTATGTGTGTGTGTGTTTTTTTTTTCCTGCACGTGCTTTTATTTGCTTCTGAAATCTTTTTACATGTTAGTGAATATCTTACCCGTTAGCAATATTGTTGGAGTTCCAGGAAGGGTGTATCCTGTAGGATGAGACGGGAATGAACTGTTCAGTGCCATCATAATTAGCAAGACTGTATTCTCCAAGGATCACACCGAAGGTACCAGGTCTGTTGGGAATTAAACGATGGAAAGTTTGAGATTGTGAGTGTATTCAGTCATTTTCAAAATTAAGGTTCTTTTACACAGACCGATGATTTAGTAGATTATCAGGGATGTGAATTTATATAAATGCTCATTACAAATAATTTACCCTTGTAAAAGGTGCCAGCAATCAACTGATGAAAGGTAAACACTCATTCATCAGGTGATTGTCTTATTCTGCCGGCACACAAAAAAACAAAAACAAAACATTAATTCAGTCTAAACTAGGGTTGTCGCGGGTATCGAAATTTCGATACTGAATCGATACTTTTATACCAGTATCGATTCGGTACCGGAATTTGCTCTTTTCCGATACTAAAATAAAAAATTTTCTTACCTGTCCTGCGCCGCGGCTCCGCTCCGGCGCTCCACTTCTTCTCTGGGCCCGCACTGCACTGTCCTGACCACGTATAGCGTCAGGACGTAGTGCGCGCACTCTGACCTGACGCTGCACACAGAAGAGGAGCGCCGGACCCGGAGCGGAGCCGCGGCGCAGGACAGGTAAGAGATTTTTTTATTTTATTTTGATGGGGGCACAGTGGGCTGATCTGAGGTTGATGGGGGCATGGTGGGCTGATGTTAGGTCTGATGGGGGCACAATGGGCTGATCTGAGGTCTGATGGGGGCATGGTGGGCTGATGTTAGGTCTGATGGGGGCACAATGGGCTGATCTGAGGTCTTATGGGGCACAGTGGGCTGATCTGGGGTTGATGGGGGCACAGTAGGCTGATGTTAGGTCTGATATGGGGCACAGTGGGCTGATCTGAGGTCGGATGGGGCACGGTGGGCTGATCTGAGGTCTGATGGGGGCACGGTGGGCTGATTTGAGGTCTGATGGGGGCACGGTGGGCTGATCTGTGGTCTGATGGGGGCACAGCGGGCTGATCTGAGGTCTGATGGGGGCACAGCGGGCTGATCTGAGGTCTGATGGGGGCACAGCGGGCTGATCTGAGGTATGATGGGGGCACAGTGGGCTGATGTTAAGTCTGATGGGGGCACAGTGGGCTGATCTGAGGTCTGATGGGAAAAATCACGGCTCAGACCAGTAGACTGTCTGAAATAGTCAATATTACAAGAGGTGGTGAACAATAGTACAGTCACAGAAACCTACCTAAAACATAACTTTTAATATCATAACATAAAAGGGTAGTGTCCAAAACCCACAAAGTAGATAAACAGACAACATGCAAGGGGTAGATAAACTAACAAGTATGAACTCGGGCTGCCAATTGATGATGAGGGCAGAAAGAAACTGTCCCTAGGGCTAGTCCTCACAAGCTAGGCGGCCCTGCCTAGAAACGGAATAGCCGCCCCGATAGGGGTGATCCCGTGTCCCGAACCTCCTGGAGTCCCTAGTAAGGTCCTAACACAGGATAGAGCCCAAAAGCCACTTCTATACACCTCAGGTGAACAATTAGATCATCGAGTGTCCGTCTGATAAGTCACGTCCATTGTCAATGGTCTATATCAAATAAAAATGAAAGGTAATCAGAATTGATCAAATGTAACAATATGCTGGAAACAACCTAATAAAAATCTGGGGATCCAAGATGCATTTATCCCATATAATAAATCCTAAACCCGACGCGTTTCACTGACCAAGAAAAAGGTTCAGATCATCAGGAGAAACAATTTATAAATAATAGTAAACCAGCTAGAAAAACAAAATTACCCAAAAAAGAAATATGAGTACCAATACAGATAAGATTTGTTACGTTTGGGACCCAAACTTGATCTGGATTACTTTGTGATGAATAACAATGAATACGTTACATTGCAGATGTAATGGGTCCCAGCTGGAACCTCCTAGCGTATGAGGCCAACATGTCAAAAATATAGTACTACTTGCGTGACCAGATAGGGTCAATGATGCTCGAAGTCAGGCTAGACGGACCGGGCCAACGATATCCTGCCCATCTCATCCGATTAGTAGCGTGCCGGAGGGCTGATGGGGAATGGTGGGCTGATCCGAGGTCTGATGGGGGCATGGTGGGCTGATGTTAAGTCTGATGGGGGCACAGTGGGCTGATCTGAGGTCTGATGGAGAATGGTGGGCTGATCCGAGGTCTGATGGGGGCACGGTGGGCTGATCTGAGGTCTGATGCTGGCACAGTGGGCTGCTCTGAGGTCTAATGGGGGCACAGCGGGCTGATCTGAGGTCTTATGGGGGCACAGTGGGCTGATCTGAGGTTGATGGGGGCACAGTGGGCTGATGTTAGGTCTGATGGGGGCACGGTGGGCTGATCTGAGGTCTGATGGGGGCACGGTGGGCTGATCTGAGGTCTGATGGGGGCACGGTGGGCTGATCTGAGGTCTGATGGCACGGTGGGCTGATCTGAGGTCTGATGGGGGCGCAGTGGGCTGATCTGTGGTCTGATGGGGGCACGGTGAGCTGATGTGAGGTCTGATGCTGGCACAGTGGGCTGATGTGAGGTCTGATGCTGGCACAGTGGGCTGATGTGAGGTCTGATGGGGCACACAGATTTTTTGTGTTTTATTTTTTCGGCGTGGTATCGAATGGTATCGAGTATAGAATAATTTTTCTTGGTATCGAAATCGAATCAAAATTTTGGTATCGTGACAACTCTAGTCTAAACAATGATCTGCCATGCAGGAACAATGATCTCCTATGGGAACAAGGAATTGATGTATTGGTCACTTGTCTCCATACAGAGGAGGTACATAACTGCTGCATGTAGTGTAAATGCAGATCTCTGCTTAAGATCAGGCAGTTATCAGGAAAGCCTGCTTTCCTCCTGACAGTCTGCCAGATCATTGGTCTATGTAAAAAGACCTTAAGGCCTCATGCACGCGGTCGTTGTTGGCCGTGGCCCGTATTGCGGCCCGCAAACAACGGTGGCACTGAACAAAGGCACTGAACCCCACAGAAGCACTACAGAGTGCTTCCGTGGTGCTTCTCTCTGTGCCTCCGCACCGCAAAAAATATAACTTGTTCTATTATTTTATGGTGTGGACGGATCACGGACCCATTCAAGTTGAATGGGTCTCGATCCGTCCCGGCTGCCGCACAGATGTTCTCTGTGCACTGGGGACCGCAAATTGTGGTTCCTAATGCATGGAATGGCTGCACAACGGCCGTGTACATGAGCCCTAAGACAACACCGTGAAAAAACGCTTAAAGGAAATCTGTCACCTGAATCATCACCATTAAAAAAAACTATTGTCTTGTAGCACTTACTACCTTTTTCCAGATGCGCTTCTCTTTCCTTGTTGTTCGGTTTCTATCTTGAAAAAAATCCACTTTATTCCTTTTTATGCAAATGACTAAGGAAGGTGCCCAGAAGGGCGTTATTTTTGTTCAAAGGCGCCCAGGAACGCTCTCCAGCAGAGCCCAAGCACGCCTTACATAACATCAGATAACCCCACCCACCCTTGCTTTCAACGTCGCTGAATAAATCTTGCCGGGTTGCTTTTTCTCTTGCAGCCAAGGATGAAACAGTCACTGGGCTCGGCACATGCCCAGTAAAACATTTGAGGATGATGCCCTCAGTTGGGAAACCGAACAACAAGGAAAGAGAAGCACATCTGGAAGATAGTAAGTGCTACAAGACAATAGTTTTTGTTTAATGGTGATGATTCAGGTGAGAGATTTCCTTTAAAGGGATTATCCCATTTTGGACAATGGGGGTATATCGCTATGATATGTCCCCATTGTCTTATAGGTGCGGGTCCCACCCCTGGGACCCGCACCTACAGCGGGAACGAAGCGGGGGAGTTCTGAGCCTGGAGGACCCTGGGTTTACCGGGGGCCGACTACCACCAGGCACTGCTTCCCGCTGCGCCCATAGAAATGAATGAGAGCGCGGCCCAGCTCCCATTCATTTCTATGGAGCCAACGTAAATAGCCTAGCCAGCACATGAGCAGTGCGTCCTCCTTCTCTTTTGGGGCCCCATTCTCGATATAGGTGCGAGTCCCAGCGGTGGGACCCGCACCTATAAGACAATGGGGGCATATCCTAGCGCTATACACCCATTGTCCAAGATGGGATAACCCCTTTAAAGGCTGGGGTCACACATAGGTTTTTGCTTGCATTTTTGATGCTCTTTTTGTACCCAAGTTTTTTTGTATATGTTTTGCAGTAAAAATGCTGCCTCCAAATGTTGCCAGAAGGACATATGAAACACAGGTTTGTTGTTTTTGTTAGTTATGTGGCAATTTTTTACTTTTTTGTTTCTTTTAAAAAATGCAGCATACTGACGTTTTTTCAGATATTTTAGCATCTCTTTCAGTATAGGGGGAAAAAAGGCCACAGAAATTTACAAAAACACCACTAAAAAAAAACCACAACAAAAAGCGCAGCGATACCAAGAAAATTGCATCGTCTTAATCTGGCATTTTGTTAGGAGTAAAAAACACCAGAACCAACTTCATGAGTGTAAGCATCCAAAAAGTCTTGTAAACATTCATGTAGTTTGTGATGGCCAATAACCAGCTGTCTGCCAAATGTGACTGGTTACCTGAAACTATTGGGATCATTTATCAAACTGGTATAAAGCAGAACTGGCTTAGTTGCCCATAGCAACCAATCAGATTTCATGTTTGACAGTTCCTTTGGAAAATGAAATGTGGTATCTGATTGGTTGCTATGAGCAACTAAGCCAGTTCTACTTTACACCAGTTTGATAAATGACCCCATATGCGTCTGTAAAATGAGCAATCAGGTTCTGTTATCTTTACGCCATTTTTAAAGCTTTGTTCTTCATCTGCCAATTTAATCTGGATCCAGCATACTGTATGTTTGATGGGTTTGGATGTGGCCTGCCCTAATCTAAAATGTATGGCCAGTTTTAGATCACCATAATACTCTGTAATCTACATATCTATAATAAGTAACTTTCATGAGATTTCGGAAACTATTTCAATATCTGACATTAATCTAATGGGAGGAGAATATAAAAGTTATGATTACTTGTCCACACAATGAGCAGCAGTCAGCACACGGTTAGCAAGAATGAGAGTTCCTCCACAGATGTGGTACCAATAACTGCCAGACTGAAGCTGAAGAGAAACCTGGAGGGGGTGAAATATAAAAAAATATTATAAAAGAAACAATTCTTTATGAAACTATTCTTAACCACTTCCTGACCGGGCCATATACCCCCTTCCTGACCAGGTTTAATTTTGCAAATCTGACATGTGTCACTTCATGTGGTAATAACTTTGGAACGCTTTTACTTATCCAAACCATGCAGACATTGTTTTCTCGTCTGCATGTTTTTTCAAGAAAATTTCCCAAATCAACTTTTTTAAGGACCAGTTCAGTTCTGAAGTCACTTTGAGGAGCTCACATAATAAAACACCCCTAGATAATCGGTAACGAGCGTTCCTACTCTCTAAATTATTTAGTTACGTTTATAGACAAATACAATCTAAGTAAACTAATAACACACAAGCAATTGTAGCTTTCATGTTTTTTTATTCAATATATTGAGTCATAGGTCATCAATATCAGACGGAATCACAAGACGGAATCCACAAAACAGAAATCAAAACGGAAACCTTTAGAGGCATTCCGTTTTGATCTGTCATAATAGAAGTATATAGGCAAGCATAACAGATCCATCTGGTTTCCGTTTTGCTGTTTTTTCAAGTTTTTTTTTCGAGTATTAAAATGCAAGAAAAACTATACATATGCGGTCATACTGACCTGGAGAATGAAAGTAATAGGTCAGTTTTACCATATAAGGAATGTCATATCCATAAAAATGTAAACTCATAAATCTGTTGTGGAATTACGTTTTTTTTCCAATTTCACTATATTTGGAATTTTTTCCAGTTCCCCACTCCATCAAACGCAATATTAAATTGTGAAATTAGAAAGTGCAACTTGTCCCGCAAAATAACAAGCCCTCAGTGAATGGAAAAAGAAAAAATGTATGGCCACGGAAAGACAAGGAACGAAAAACAAAAATGCAAATGGAATTTGTCACCACATGTCTCCACAGTAATCCAAGTCAAGTGCCAGATGTGCTCTGCTCTCTGGATGGCAACACTTTTTTCCCTTCCCAGATCAGGTAGCCACTAATGCACAATATAACCCTGGTGTTTACCAGGGATGCACAACACAGATGACTCAAAAGCAAAAGGGCTGTAGTGTGCATGCACTGATTCCCAAAGTGCTGGTGCACGCTAAAGAACACAGGGCAAAGCGTGATTACATCTCGCCTGCCTGGCCCTGTAAGGTGGTGGTGGGGCTAACTGTGATAAGCTGCAAAGCTTTTGGTGCAATGAGGTACAATGGTGACACCCTAGTTGCACCAAACAGCTTGTTTGCATATCAAAAATCAACAATTTCTCAAGCATGCAGGCGTTGATCAGGATAAGGGAAAACACATTGGAATCAGGAGACCAGAGCACATCTGATCCTTGACTTGGATTAGTGTAGAGGTATGTGGTGACAGATTCCCTTTAAATTTAAGGGTTCACTTACTTTTTCTAAATGTGCACTGTAAATGTTTACTGAATACGCTCAGTAAAATACATGCCTGGTGTTTGTCTACAATTTAGATAACAATCAGACCAGATTATGCTCTACTAGCAATCAATTCAGAAATCAAGGTATATCCAAAGGGTTCAATGACTTCTTCTTGCAACTGTACAACTGTACACACTATGGTAGTAGGACTCCCACCTCAAGCTGCTGATTCTAAGACTCTGACCCTCCCAATACTTTACTCTTTAGCTCAACCTTTACTGATAGGCTCCTGTGTATATGCACAAGAAGTCAGTGTGAGAGCTGATATACATTACTGCACATGAGAATGATAATACATTAGTAGCAACTAAACTTCCATTAGATTGCCAGGTAACTGATATAAAAGTGCATACATAAATGTGAATACTGACCTGCCAGGGCCAGGCATTATTAGCTGCATTAGTTCCTCCTACCACACGTGCTTTTGGAATCTGTTCAACATAGCGGATGCCTTCATTATTACATTGTCCTATAGGCAGAATGATACAGAAATTGAAAAACTACAGATATTAGAAAACAGTTTGCAGTAAGTACTTAGTCATTAACTGTGAATTTTATGTGTATTTCATTTATTTGTAGAGAAATATGAAGTACACTTTAGTTATAATGACTTTCCTTGATTTGCATTCTATGTTCAATTCAAATTACTTATGATTAGCAATATAGATACATTTCAATACAATTTTGAAACCAAATCAATCAAACTAGTGTGATAATATTCTGGTCTAGAGAATGTTTCCAATTTACTAGAAGAGACTGATCACGGGCATTTTAGTTGTAGAAAGTTCTTATTTTTAGAAGACGATCAGATAAAATAAGAATTTACCGACTCACTGATGTCTAACGAAGGGGGCCAGGAGTAAAGAGATAAAACAAAGATCCATTTTTGAACCTGTTTATATAACTAATACAAGTATATTCATAAGTATTTGAATTATGCATGTATGAAATTAAAAATGTAATTGTGATAGGTTATTATTATTAGAGATGAGCAAAGTTTTAAAAAATTCGATTCTTTCTGAATTAATTCATAACGAAGTGCATTAAAACAACTGTATCCCGGTCCAAAACAAAGAACAGGTGCAGATCCTTTCATGATACGTTATCTGCGAGTAGGATTGGCTCCTGATTTTGGCTCCCCATATAGTATCTGCTGGAATTAACTGACCAAATAACTGAAGTGTGAACTCAGCCTTACAGGTCAATGTTTGTATCAGGTATAATGTACTTAACCGTGCATTGGCCCAAGATTCTACTATATGGTGAAAGAACGGTCTCATTTTACACCGTTTGCTCTTTCCAAATAAATTGCTAGTTAACCTATCTACTGTCTGTTTATTTTTCCCTTCTTCTGATCTGTCAAGAAGAACCCAAAAAAAAAAAACGGATCCTGTCTTTTGAGTATCCGCCTTCACATGGTCAGTATTTGGTCAGTAATAGGGTTCCGAACCTGACCCAGAACAACGAACCCCATTGAAGTCAATGGGGACAGGAACTTTGGGGCACTAAAATGGCAAGGGAAATGACTTTAAAATAACATAAAATACACAAAGATAAAAAATAATCTAGAACCAGAAGGCAGAGGTCCAAATGAAGTAGAAAGTTGAAGAGGTGGTGGAAGTGGCATTGTAGGTGGAAGAGGTGGAGTAGGTGGAAGAAGAACACTCTTTCTTTTTCACTTCTAAATGTGTATGTCAATTGTGTGTGTGACGTTTAGCCATTTTTGGGTGTTTGGCCGGTGTTTTTCTCCACTCTGCCAATATAAGACATAATAATCTTGAGCCATGAGGTGGAGCTCATGTAGGTGGAAGAGGCTGAGGAGGAAGCCAACACTTGTTTGTTTTTTTCCATCTGTCCATGCACATGGAGGAGGTGGCGGTGCAGGAGGAGGAGGAGGCTGAGGCAGACACTACCTTTTTTTTTTTTTTTTTAATTTTAAAATTTTTTGTTTGTTTGTGGAGGCCTCCAAAACATCACGAAATAACAAGGAGAACACGCAAACTGTGTTGGAGTACAACAATAGCTAGGTGCTCCTGGTATACTTCTCTACTTGCCAGTATAATACATAGCAATCTTGAGCCTGGAGGCGGAGGTCCCAGTGAAGAAGGAGGTGGACATGTCGGTGAAGGTGGAGGAGAACAAAAATGCTGACAGGTGCTTCCACTGAGCCCCCGCTGTCAAGTGGGAATGCCATCAGTAGTGCCTCTACCAATGTTCTTTTGTATTTGCACATCTTCCGTTCACACTCCAGTGACGGAAGTAAGGACGACACGTTGTCCTTGTAACTGGGATCCAGCAGGGTGGCCGCCCAGTAATCGGCACCGTTTGGAATGTGGGAAACTCTGCGGTCATTGTGCAGGCACTTCAGAATGTAGTCTCTTATGTGTGCCAGGCTGCCCAGAGGCAACGACAAGCTGTCCTCAGTGGGATGTGTATCTCCCCAGCCACACTTCAGTGATGTCCGTGAGCTGATTTGGGTGCCACCCTGCTGTGAACGGGGATCCTCCTCCTCTACATCATCCTCCAAAACTGTGCCGTGGCTGGACAGCTGGGTACCTGGCAGCTGTTAGTGCAGAAACCCACTCTGAGCCACCTATGAACGACTGGCCTGATAACTGTGGGAATGATTCCTGTTCCTCCGCCTCTTCCTCCTGTGCCACATCCTCATCCATCAGTGGCTAAAGTATTTTTTCAGGGAGACATATAAGTGGGATAGTAAGGCTGATGAAGCCGTCATCACTGCTGGCCATGTTGGTGGAGTACTCGAAGCAGTACAACATGGCACAGAAGTCCCGCATGGAGGTCCACTTGTTGGTGGTGAAATGTTGGTGTTCCGCAGAGCTACTCACCCGTGTGTGCTACAGCTGAAACTCCACTATCGCCTGTCCGTTGTCGCACAGTCTCTCCAGCATGTGCAAGGTGGAGTTCCACCTTGTGGGTACGTTGAATATGAGGCGGTGAGAGGGGAGGCTGAAGTTACGTTGCAGCGCAGACAGGTAAGGAGCAGCAGGGTAAGAACACCGAAAGTACGCATAGACGGCCATTACTTTCTGCAGCAGCTCTGACATATCTGGGTAATTCTTCAGGAACTTTTGCACCACTAAGTTCAGTACATGCACCAGGCAAGGGATGTGCTTCAAACCGGCTAGGCCCGAGCTGCTACAAGATTTTGCCCGTTGTCACACACCACCAGACGGGCTTGAGGCTCAAGGTTAGCAGGTGGGTAGGGGAGTACTTCCTCTTTCTCTCCAGTGTTTGGAGGATGGACAGCTGAACACTTCCATGGGACAGTGTGGAGATGCTCGGTGACTGTGGGGGTGTTGTTGCCACATGCTCTGTTTGCAGGTTGGCAGGTGCCACACTTGTTCGAGAGGGGGAGGCCGAGACCGCAGCAGAAGAATGAGCAGGAGGAGCCCCTGGTCTTTGGTGGTTCTTGAGTTGTCTTCTCCACTGCAGCTCGTACTTTGCGGTTAGATGCCAGATCATTCAGGTGGTGCTCAGGTTCAGAATATTTACCTTATGCCTCGCGTCAAACCACCCATGTCCGGTCGTCAGCACACTGCCCGAAGAACTGCCACGTCAGGGAACTTCTTTGTTCTGGCTTTGGTGTGCTATATCTCTTGATGCGTTGGGCAGTAGCGAGCATACTGGTTGCCGAACAGTCGCTCTGCTTTTGCATCCTGCTACCTATTTTGCTGTGCGGCTGGCACTGTGTGCCCCCCTCCTTTTCCTCCGAACTGCGCACGACACTGGCATGGCCTGGATGCCATGTGAGGTCTAAGACCTCATCATCCTCCCCATCATCCTCCACCCACTCCTCACGCCTGCCCTCCTGACCAGTCTGCACACTGCAGAAAGCCCCAGCAGTTGACAGCTGTGTTTCGTCATTGTCATCAGAGACGTGCTGTGGTGCTTCTCCCACATCTTCATCCTCAAACATAAGTGGTTGGGCATCAGTGCACACAATCTCTGTCACTTGTGGGGGAGGGGTAGGTGGATGGCCCACAAAAACCCCGTCAGCAGAGTCATCAAAAAGCATAAGTGACTGCTGCATGACTTGGGCAGAACGTCCTGTCGCCTGCGTGCACCAGAGGAAGGTGTTTCATTTGGGTGCATACCTGGCACAGATCAACAACGTCCTCTTCTTGCAGCAGGAGCTCCACCACCAGAACACCTGTAACACCATGACCACACCACATTCCCTAGTTGATGATCTTTTCATTTTGTTAGTCACACACAAAATTGGCTAATAGACAAACAATTGTATATCTGTTTGACGTATGCAAAACAGGTGTTTAGCACAAAAAAAAAATAGTTCTCACCGACCCAATTAACTGGCAGAATAACTATTATATATCCCTGTGATGGTGGAAAGTACAGTGTTTTAAACACCAAAAATAGGTAGGTCACACTGTCCCATTTTACCAGCTTAATAACTATTATATATCCCTGTGACAGTGGCAAGTACAGTGTTTTGCTGCAGCCTGCAGCAGCATCCTGTCCCTACACTTGTTAGAGAAGAATGGCGGCACACCATGTGATCCAGCATTTATGCATGCATGGTCACATGGTGCACCGGCCAATCACAGCCATGCCAATACTAGGCATGACTATGATGGCTTCCAAGTGCCCACAGCTTAAATGCTTGTTATTGGCTGCACTGCAGCCTTTCAGCAAGCTTTATTTAAAGTACAAACAACTAACCCGGACACGGACTTTGGAGCCCAAAGGGTTCGGTACACAGACACCCAAATGTCCGGTACGGTCCTGAACGTGGCGGTCCAGGTTCGCTCATCACTAGTCAGTAATTGATCAGTATTGGTAAGGCAAAAACAGGAGTAGGTCCAAAGCAGAGATGACATGTGATGGAAATATTTGAATGTCTTCTGTGTATTGGACCCACTCCTGATTTTGGCTTCAAAATTAAGATCAAATCCTGATGCTAAATACTGACCGTGTGATAGAGGCCTAATGCTCAATTTACAGAAGTTTTGACCAGATGGAAAGGAAGTCCTGCATCCAAAGCCTGATGCAAAATACTGACTGTGGGATAGAGGCCTTATAGCTGTCCCAAAGACAGGATCTGTTGTGTATTTCTGTTCTCCTGTCTCCCTCCTCTGCATAGCTAATAGTCCCTCACATAGAGCCCCAGCAATTCCACTAATAAATATCACTATAGTATGTAATGTCCCCACAATTTCCTTCTCCACTGTCTAGAGAGAGATAAGGCTTTTTATTTATGTGTATTTAGAAGTGGGACAAAAACATTTTTATTGCATGTATTAGTGATGATAGATTCAGATGTGCCCTGTTTGGACAAATCCTTATATTTTTTGTGTTTACGGTAAATATAATGGGTTCCTGATCACCCGATGTAATGTTTAATATATTTGCCCCCCTATGAATATGGCCGCTAGTAACACAATACCATGGAAGTCTCACGCGTGCATTGTTACTGTAAGTAATGGCACATGATGAACTGTATTAAAGGGGTTATCCTATGACTAATGTAAAAAATAAAAATCAAACATCATATACGTAGTACATGACAATCTCTTTCTAACAAAGAAGAACAAACCCTGCACCTCCCATGGATCCAGAGATCTCCCCATTCATTGCGCTGCTAGATTTATATCAAGCTAGCAGCTCAAGGGGAGTGTCTTTTCTGCTGCAGCTAAGGGGGCGTGTCCATGCTCTGCCTATCACAGCTCGGGAGGCAGTTGAAGGATAAAACTGAGCATGTGCCACTATCTCAGTGAGCAGGTCAAAGAAATAAGAAAAAAACTAACAGCAGGTAGCGCTATACATATACATTTTATTGAAAAACTCAGTGGCTATGCTAAATGTTTAATTGTATACAATTACAAATGTATTCAGATCCATCTGCTGGTTTGAAAACTGTAAAATATTTTTCGTGGGACAACCCCCTTAAAGAACAATCCAAACCCAGATTTGTTTATTGATACACAATCCATAACAATTCTAGGTTTGGACCCAGGCTCGGACTGGCCCACAGGGGTACAGGTAAATCCCCCGGTGGGTCCCTGAGCAAGGGGAGCCCCTAGTCTCCTACCTCCTGCACCACTGGCACATAACACAGTAGACTTACTGCACTGCATACATATATTTAATGTACAACACCTCAATCAGCCTATATAATCATATAAAAAATGATATAAAAAACTTGATAGATTATTAAAGAAACTCCCTAGTTTATTATTATAGACACGATCAGAGCTGAGATGTCTTCTAGGTATAGAGGAAAGCTATCAGTGTCCTCTTCTCCCCAGGACCTACCTTCTCAAAGTTGCTGCAGGGACCCCCATATTCAATCATGTGGTAGCATCTTGCTGCTGTGTGAGCAGGTAATATTTGAATGTATCTGTACGGTGAGCCCCCAAAATAAACTTTAATGGTGGGCCCTAGGCACCCCAGCCCGACACTGTTTGGATTTGTTCTTTAACACAGTTCAGCATGCGCCGCTATTTACAGTAATGACGCATGCTCAAGACTGCTTACAAACAGGGGAGCTACTCCCCGAAACGTGTAGTATATCTGCCAATAAAAGAATGCTGATCTTCAAATCATCTGGATCTACTGCTGGTCAATCGCGCAGTTTTGGGTGGCTTTACATTTCATAAGCACTTGATTTTCTTGGGGACTACAGGCATCTCCGTTAAAAAGAAAACTACACCCTTGGCTGCATTACCAATGAAACACGGTGCCAATAGCATGCCTTCTTTCAAAACAAGTGCTATCTAGTGTTGTGCCTATAGATCGCACAACTCTTCAAGGTGAGCCTTTCTCTGTTACCATTACTCCTGATCCTTTACGGTATTACATTATTGTGCACCTTTCCACTTTAGCAATTGCTACTCCAGCCTGATCGACCTTAGCATGCTCAAGACTATCTTGGGCGATCAAAAACTCAATATATTTACTGTAAATACAAAAGAGATTAGGATTTGCCCAAACAGGTCAAATATGAAGCTATCATCACTAGCATGTACAGTATATTGCAGAGGCATAGTGGAAGCTATGGGGCCCATCCAGGAGGAGGACTGAAAGATTTTACTGTCAGGACCCCCTCAACAGTATTATACAATGACATTATAATAGGAAAAAATAGAAGAAATGAATAGTTCATGATTGACTGTTCATAATTAAAGTCCTCCTTACTTTTTGTAAATGGATGGTCTTGTGAATTGATAATCATTATTAATAAATCATGATGATTAATATGAGTCCATGTAAATAGATAGGTGGTTGATCATTCATGAATAATTATTCCACACTATATATCAAAAATAAAAGTAACCAAAAATGAAGAATCTTCCTTAATATAGGTCACAATCCATATATAGATCATAGGCAGAGAAGAAACACAGGATCACACAAACAACCACGTGACTGATCACATGGTCATGACATCATTGAAGGTCCTTGCAAGCTATGGTGAATGGAGTGTTTCTTCTCTGCCTGGTCCTGTCAATCAACAGAGCCTCTAGGAGCAGGGGTAACGCCCCTTGCACCTAGAGGCCTTATTAGCATAAAATAAAAGTTCATTTTATATAAAAATGGAGGCACCAGTAAATAAAACAGATATATATTTGGAATCAGGTGACATTAGCACATCTCTAATGTCAGCCTGATTCATACCGAAAAAACTGGTGACAGAAACCCTTTAAATAGGTGATTAGTAGGTAGTTCATATGTAAATAATTGAATAAATGGTTAATACTTCATACTAGATATCCCAATTCTCAATTGTTTATAATAGGTATCTTGTAGCTACATTTACATTACCACTTTGGTCAGGCATGGGATTCAGCCAGTTCCCTCAGGTTCTCCAGAACCGGTTGGTAAAATTACAGCGACAGCAGGAGATGAGCCCTTCCAGTTGGTTGGTATGTTTGTAGTGTATATATAGTGTATTTATGTATATGCACCATGTATATGGTGTATTTATGTGTGTTACATATATATGGTGCATGTATATCTAAACATGGGTCGTGACGCCGCATGTCCGCCATTGAGTAGGGAACCTGTTGTTAAAAATTTGAATCTCACCCCTAAATCTGGTATTTTTCTTTTTATCTCATCGGCTGGTCTCCGTACAGCTGGCTTGATTCGGTGTGCCACGTGATGGCTCGCCCTTCTCAGCCTGGCTTGTGTGTTGCTGATCAGTAATCTGATGCAGTATAGGTTCGCGTTTGCTTCTTTTTATTATAATACTCCGGCTGGATATATTGGCATTAGTGATGAGCGAGCATGCTCGGCCGAACTCGCTGTTCGGCCGAGCATGCCGGCGCTCGGGTCTACTTGGTGTTCGGCCGAACACCGAGTGTACACGAGCGCCATGCTCGAGTCCCCTCCCCGCACCAAGACGGATCCATCATGACCCCCAATGCAAGTCAATGGGACGGATCCGTTCGGTGTAACACAATAGTAAACGGATCCGTCCTGCTTCGACTTTCAATGGAGTTCATGACAGATCGTCACCTGCATTTTTCCCCACAGCTCCCTCCTCCCTCCAGCAGAGGGCGCTGTGGGGAATCTTCCTATGTGCGCGACGTCCTCCTCCTCCTGTGCTGTCCAGAGCTGCTGGGGCTGCTGGGAGCATGTAAGTATGTCTGTGTATATGTCTGTGTATGTGTATGTGACACTGTGTCTGTTTTTTTTTATATTTAGGGGACCTTTTTTTTCAATGGGACTAAACCAGGCACCCCCCGCTCGGAAGAGCCTGGTTTAGTCCCATTGACTTTAATTATGCTCGGGTGCTCGGCCTGAGCACACGAGCACCTGGGTGCTCGATCATCATTAATTGGCATCTATGTTATGTGGGATCCTTGTTTTCTTGGGATATTTGGGATTCTTGTTAACCACAATCCCAACTATCCCAAGAACCTATAGTGCATCAGATCACTGATCAGCAACACAAGCCTGGCTGAGAAGGGCGAGCCACCACGTGGGATGCCGAATCAAGCCAGCTGTACGGAGACCAGCAGATGCACAGGGAGCCTTTGCCTCAACCAGGAGAATACCACGTGTAGGAGATGCTGTGAGTGAGGCACAGCACAGCGAGCTCCGGAGATCAAAAGAAAAATACCAGAGTGGTAATGTAAATGTAGCTACAAGATTCCTATTATAAACAATTTAGAATTGGAATATCTAGTAGGAACTATTACCCATTTATTCAACCATTTATATATGAACTACCTACTAATCATCTATTTAATTATCTATATATGTATTGTGACCTATATTTAGGAGGATTTATCATTTTTGGTCACTTTTATTTTTGATACATAGTGTGGAATAATTATTCATGAATGATCAACCACCTATCTATTTACATAGACTCATATTAATCATCATGAATTATTAATAATAATTATCAATTCACAAGACATGTACATAAACTAAGGAGGACTTTAATTATGAACAATCAATCATGAACTATTAATTTCTTCTATTTTTTCCATTTTATTTCTATTCTATTTTTATATCTTTATTTTTATACTTATTTTTGAAAATATCAGGTCTTCTTATATATTTTATTTATACGTTTTTAATATATGTTAAATATATTATGTATTATTAATTGGCACTATTAAAGCATTGATATACTGTACCTGAATGTTTTTTGCATATAATTCCAGATGGTAGATTGCCTGTCAATTCTATCTTATATTTGAAATATGGGATAACTTACCCAAAATGACAAGAGCAACCAGTACGAGAAGCCTGAGCATTGTGAGATGATTCTCTTCTATACAAACACATCGATGGCATCTCCTTATATACCATTTCAGACGTGCTAACCAACAGTAAGTACGTGGCATATTTTCAGGTAATGCGGGTAAAACTGGTTTCCAAAAGGCAAATAACATATAGAAATTTGACAGAAAAAATAAACAGAGATTTATTTACCCAAATCTGGTATTTGCTGGCTAGTAAAGTAATTGCATTTCCCCCTCATGTATTTCCCAGATTTCTCCTGTTCGCACATTGTCTTTACACGTTAGAGAGTCCATACCTAAACCCATACCCTTTCTAAAATATTTAATAGGAAAACTAAACAAGTGTTTAAGTCACGTTTTCCCTCCTTTGATAAACGACTTCAAAGTATTCCTGAGACAAAGAATCCCTGTCCGCAAACCACGGATCCGCAAAATGCAGAAACCTTACATGTGAAATCCGTATTTTTCTTACTCCCGTTACTAGAAATGATTATTCTTGTCTGCAATACATTTCGTGTGTGTTTGACATTCATGAAAAAATCTGTCCATATTTCAGCTGTGAAGATTTCTGTGAAAAGTCTGTGTTTAGTCCGTGTGTTATCTGTATTCCATGGACACTGCTCAGCGGAATATTAACTTCCAGACCATCTCCTGTCAGTGGCCAGTAAAAAGAGGAACAATCACAGATGCCATCCATGATGTGTAAGTGATTTTTCATGGACCCATAGACTTCAAAGGGTGTGTTTGGTCCACATCATGGACCAAGTTAGTGCATGTGTCTCTGATTTTTTCACAGAGTAAAAAACTACTGATATCTGACCTTACACATTAAACTCAATACGTACATGTGCTGTCCGCAGAAAATACAGCCAGCACATGTCAGTGGAAATATAAACGAGACCTTAGGGAAGAAAGCACAGAACATAGGGAAAGGACAGAGGAAGTGCCGCCTGGAGACATGGGGGCATATTTATTATAGACCGGTCGGTGGTGTACATTGGTCTATGACATCCAGGAGCACAGCTGGAGGCTATGCCTAAATTATGATGAGTAGTATGCCTCGTCATAAATTAGGTGCAGCCTCCTGCAATCCATACAGCCATACTTATATCTACACCAGTACCTGGCTGGCATAGATTTTAGTGTCCTTGGTAAATGCGTGGGGCCACTGCCATCACTGCCCTTGCCGCACCCCCTTTTTGGGAAAGAAACAAAGGTGGTGGGGAAATATCTCTTACACAAAAAATATTTGCATGGTGTCTGTTTATGCCAGAAAAACTAGTGTATAGTTATGATAAATCTGCCCCATGATGTGTGCCACACTGGTGAAATTGCAAATCGCCCCCTACAAATGATATATCTTCGTAAGACAATGATTTTGGTGATGTGTGTCCACCACAGGGCTATGACTTACGGTAATCCTTGTTTGTAGACATGTGGAAGGAAAATAATTTCATCACTACAAACCCCTCCATTGCACCATGGATTCTGCAATCTGGGCTGTGCTCATATGAACACCTAAGAGCAATTTCTTAAAAGTGATTCTCCGGGACTATGACTAAATCCTGACTTGCAAAAAACCTGTTGAGAGAAGATTGTTTCACCATTAATCAACGTTCTGTCTTGCCATGGATTCTATGCTCTGGACTTTGCTCATGTGGCCGATCCAGACAACACCTCAGACTGAGCACAGTCCAGATCATGGAATCTGTGACAAGATGGAGGGGTGTTGAAATTATCTTCCTTCCCCAGGTTTGCATATCAGGATTTAGCCATGTTCCTGAATAATCCCTATGAACTGTAGAAATGGTTCACAGTTTGGTATTTTAAGAGGTTTTGATATATTTTAACCACTTCCTGACCATAACTTTTACTTCCTTCCTGACCAGGCAGATTTTCAAGTGTGAGCCATGTTCCAATTTAATGGCAAATTGTTATTCTATTCCTCTGCTAACATATATGTATTTGGTCTTGTTTTTCTCCTTTTTTACATATAGAAGGAAAAGGGGCAGTAAAATAGTATTAAGACATTTATAAATGGATGGACAGACTTCACTTCATATTCTTACAACTGTCATGGCACTCATATGATGCAGTTTGGTAATTTTCTATGAGCTGGATGATGCTGTTTCTCTTTTTTGGGAAATCTTCTTCATGGCTGCTCCTGGTTCGAACCAGTGACCGTTTACCTGGAAATCAACCTAATGACACACTGAGCTATTAGGGAATGTGAGAACAGGTTGTAATTTGAAGTATATAACAAAAAAAATGATTGTTCCACCACCAGGAGCAAAACAGTAACAATGCAGTTACATGTATTGCGGTACACTGCAGAAAACCTGAATTATAATACTAATTATTCCTTTGTTCTTTGGGGTATAAGAAATTATGTCTGGGGGGTTTAAGAAGACACTGTCTTTTTACCCCTGATGTTACACACTTTCATTTTCATGCCATAATCTGCTTGACTTTTATATTTATTTCTATGCTGTCTTGCTCTTTTCTCTGAATAAACAAAAGAATCTTCTCATGGAAGAAGTTGCTTCAAGAAGTTTTGTTTTGCTGCGGGCATTTGCCAACAGATGATTGTCTATAAAATGATGGTACCCTCACATTTGAAGCAGTAGTGGATGATGAGATATGGTGCCTGAAAGTCAAAGTTCAAAACAATGTTACCCTTTTGCTCATCGGGTATATTTCTAGGCAAAGCAGGTAAGAACTGGTTTCCCAAAGGCAAATAACGTATAGAAATTTGCCAGAAAATAAATAAACTGGGATCTATTTACCCAAGTCTGGTATTTGCTGGCTGGTAAAGTCATTGTTTTTCCTCTTGAAATATCTCTCAGGTTTTTTTTTTGTTCACATATGGTTTTACACATTAGAGAGTCCCTTCCTAAAATGGTACCCTTTCTAAAATATTTAATTGGAAAATTTGACAAATGTTTTTCAATGTTTAAGTTAAGTTCTCCCTCCTCTAATAAATTACATCAAAGTATTTCCAAGGCAATTCTTGTCTACAAACCACGGATCTGCAAAATACAGAAACCTTCCATGTGAAATCCGTATTTTTCTCACCCCCTTTACTAGAAATTATAATTCTTGTCTGCAATACATTTCCATGTTTGTTTGACATCCATGAAAAAATCTATCCATGTTTCAACTGTGAAGATTTCCATGAAAAGTCTGTGTTTAGTCCACGTGTCATCTGTATTCCACGGACACTGCTCAGCTGAAAATTAACTTCAAGAGCATTTGCTGTCGGTGGTCAGTAGAAAATGGACCAAACACAGATGCCATCCATGTTGTGTCACTGATTTTTCACAGACCCATAGACATCAATTGGTGTGTTTGGTCCACATCACGAACCAAGGTAGTGCATGTGTCTCAGTAGTACAAAACTACTGATATGTAACCAGATGAAGTAACTCGTCTTGTAGGATACTCACATATAGCTCAGCATTGAGACCACTATCGATCCTGGTCAAGTATCCAACGCCTTTGGCTGTGAAACAATCCCATATCATCAGGCTTCCTCCACTGAACTTGACAGTTCCTTCAATATTTCGTTCAGTTAGCCTCCATTTCCCTTGTTTCTTCCAGACCCATTTGTACCCATCAGAGCCCAGTCCATTGACTGTCGTCTCATTGCTCCAAATCACCCATTTCCATTCACCTGTGCTTTGCTCGATTGTGACCTATTCGGCGCAGGCACAATGAGGAAGCCAGGAGACTGCCAGCATCCTCCACTCACTGCGCCTGTACCGAATAATGAATGGAACGACGCAAGCGCGGGACTTTGACCAAGGACAGGGTCGTCAGGAGGAGAAGAAAGCTGCCTGGCCCTGTCACTCAAGAGGAAGGGGGCATTTCTAAAGGTGGGCAAACGGAGCCTCTAGGACCAGGGTAACACCCCCCCCCCCTGCTCCTAGAGGCTTATTAGCATAAAATAAAAGTTTAAATTATATAAAAACGGGGCACCAATAAATAAAAGATATACATATTTAGAATCAGGTGACATTAGCACATCTCTAATGTCAGCCTGATTCATACCCAAAAAAATGGTGACAGAAACCCTTTAAAGAGGCTGTCATTGTTTCAAGTATACAATGCCAGATACATAGTGAGCTAGGGCTCCAAACGCTGATCACACAAACATACTTTTATTTCCCTTATTTTAGGTCCAATCACACTGTAAAATCCACTTTTAAAAATATGGTAATGAGTAAAAAGACCATGCTTATTGTTTCTGAGCAATGCATCTCCGAAGCCCTCCTGTTAAAAATGTCCCCCATTCATTTGATTCACAGTGCTAGACTCACTGGTCTAGTGCTGAGATCCCACGTGTGTGAACTCCAACATATGATGGCACGTGCGCACTAGAGGAATTGGACTTGCTGAGATCGACGGTGCAAGTGTAGTGCGCTTGTGCCCGTCATACATTGGAGTGTGCACGCACGGGATTTTACAGTGTGATCGGACCTGAAATAAGGGAAATAAAGGTATGTTTGTGATCAGTGTTTGGAGTCCTACCTCACTATATATCTAGCATGGTATACTTGAAACAGGTGACAGCCTATTTAAGAAATTGATTAAAAGGGTCATAATGTAATGGTGGGCTAGGATAAATGTACTTGTCTATTGAAACTGAAGTAGGTGATTAGGTTTTGGATAGGTAATAAATGGAGGGGCCCACTTTTGGTTTTATAGCTTATATGGGCCCTTGGAAAGAAAAATGGAGATTGGTACTAAAATTGGAGTGGATTAATGGAAGACCCAAGGAATAAATTATTTCCGCATGAAGTAGTCATGATAAGAAACTATAGTCCAATTAGAAGTTGTTATAGGTGTAACTTATGTATATCACTGGTTACATATAATAATGATGTAATCTGTGTGAGTAACATTGGAGTTTATGTATTGCGGTACACTGCAGAAAACCTGAATTATAATACTAATTATTACTTTGTTCTTTGGGGTATAAGGAACTTCGTCTGGGGTGTTTAAGCAGGCACTGTCTTTTTACCCCTGCTGCTTCACACTTTCATCTTCATGCCATAATTTGCTTGACGTTTATATTTATTTCTACGCTGTCTTACTGCTCTTTTCTCTGAATTAACAAAAGAATCTTCTCATATAAGAAGTTGCTTCAAGAAGTTTTATTTTGCTGCGGGCAGATTCCAACAGATGATTGTCTATAAAAGGATGGTATCCTCACGTTCAGAGCTGTAGTGCAGGAGTGGAGACCTCCGGCCCACTGGCCATATGCGGCCCGCGGGACCATTTCATGTGGTCCCCCGACCCCCTGACAAAAAATGCTAATGACCGCTTCCATTATGGAAGCGGTCATTAGTATGTGGGAGGCAAAGGAACAGAACAATGCTAGCTGTACTCACCTTCCGTGGTCTTCTTCCGGCATGTAGATGCGCACTATGACCTGGCACTGTGTGCTGTCAGGTCACAGTACAGCGTGGCAGGAGGAAGACCATGGAGGGTAAGTGAATCCGCCAAGTGGCAGCGCCATCCAGAGCTGGAGAGCTAAGTTTATTTTTTTATTTTTTTTAAATGTCTGATCTAAGGTCTGATTGGGGCTGATCTGAGGGTGGGGAGGGTCTAATGGGGTCTGATCTGACGCTGGGGGGCTGATCTGAGGGAGGGGAGGGTCTGATCTGAGGCTGGGGGGCTGATAGGGGTTTGATCCAAGGCTGGGGGTCTCATAGAGGTCTCATCTAAGGCTAGGGGTCTGATAGCGGTCTGATCTGAGGCTGGGGGTCTGATGGGGTCTGATCTGAGGGGGTCTGATCTGAGGCTGGGGGTCTGATGGGGGTCTAATCTGAGGCTGGGGGCATATTGGGGGTCTGCTATGAGGCTAGGGGGCCTATTGAGGGTCTGATCTGAGGCTGGGGGGTCTGATGAGGGTCTGATCTGAGGCCAAGGACTCTGATGGGGCTAATCTGAGGCTTAGGAGGGTCTGATGGGGTCTGATCTGAGGTTGGGCGGTCTGATGAGGATGTGATCTGAGGCTGGGGTGTCTGAGGGGGGCTGATCTGAGGCTAGGGAGGGTCAGATTGGGGTCTGATCTGAGGTTGGGGGGTCTGATAGAGGTTTGATCTGAGGCTGATAAAGGCTGGGATCTGATAGGAGGCTGATTTGAGACTGCTGGAGGTGGGAGGCAGATCTGAGGCTGAGAAAGGGACAGTTGAGAAGAAAGAGGCAGGGATAGTGGCAGGGAGAGTGAAAGCTGGGAGAACTCCTCTCTGGATCTCTCTGGGATGAGCTTGGCTGCCATTAATGCCAAATAAGGAACTAAATATATAACATTCTCAACTTAAATATTAGACAGCTATGTGTGGTCAAAATGGCGCCTGTACTATTTGTAATATATAGTGCAGGCGCCATTTTGTGTTTCAAAAATACAGTGCTATAGTCTCTCGCCGGGCCGGGGCATGCGCACTGCGATGCCCATTTTGGGCACGGCATCGCCGAAGTCACTGCACATGTGCTGGCCAACGGCACGAAACCTGAAACATGCAGTGCGCATGCCCCGGCCCGGCGGGAGACTGCGCAGGCGCTGGATCTCGCCGGCACAGAAGGAGGACCCGAGTCAGGTGCAGGGCGGGCAGAGGCAGTGGCTGGGGCGGGGAAAATATGTAAAAAAAGCTCAGGAGCCCGGGCTCCACGCCAGTAAACGCCGCCTCCGGGCACTTCCAACGGATCATTTGCATATCATTTAAACTATGTTTTTCCAACTTCTTAAAGTCAAAGGAAAGCGCCAAAGGTACCATTACATTTATGATTACATCTGCTATGGGGCTATTTAAGTGCTTTATATGGGCATATGGAGATGACAGACTCCCTTTAATTTACCAATAAGTCACTTATATGTTTGACCAAATACAGCCATCAAATTTTTAAGTTGAGAATGATGTTACAAATATACAAATGGCCCTTGGCAGCAAATAGTTTCCTACCCCTGCACTACAGCTTTGAACATGAGGGTACCTTCATTTTATAGACAATCATCTGTTGGAAACGGCCCGCAGCAAAACAAAACTTCTTGAAGGAACTTCTTCTATGGGAAGATTCTTTTGTTTATTCAGAGACAAGAGCAGCAAGACAGCATATAAATAAATATAAGAGTCATACAGATTATGGCATGAAGATGAACGTGTGAAGCAGTAGGGTAAAAAAAACACTGATCTGAGTCTTGGGGGCTGATCTGAGGCTGGGGGTCTGATAGGGGTCTGATCTGAGGCTGGGGGAACTATTCTGGGTCTGATCTGAGTCTGGGGGGACTATTCTGGGTCTGATCTGAGGCTGGGGGGTCTGATGGGGGCTGATCTGAGGGGGTATGATCTGAGGCTGGGGCCTATTGGGGTCTGATCTGAAGTTGGGAGGTCTGATTGGGTGTGATCTGAGGCTGGGTGTCTGATCTGAGGCTGGGGGTCTGATAGGGGTCTGATCTGAAACTGGGGGGGCCTATTTGGGGTCTGATCTGAGGCTGGAGGGCCTATTGGGGGTCTGATCTGAGGCTGGAGGGCCTATTGGGGGTCTGATCTGAGGCTGGGGGTCTGATCTGAGGCTTGGGTGTCTGATCTGAGGCTGGGGGGTCTGATTGGAGACTGATTTTAGGCTGATGGAGGTGGGGGGCCAATCTGAGGCTGAGAAAGGGACAAAGGTAGGGACAGTTGCGAAGAAAGAGGCAGGGACAGTGGCAGGGAGAGTGAAAGCTTGGTGAACCCCTCTTTGGACCTCTCTGGGAAAAGCTTGGCTGCCATTAATGCCAAATAAGGAACTAAATATATAACATTCTCAACTTAAATTTTAGACAGCTATGTGTGGTCAAAATGGCACCTGTACTATTTGTAATATATAGTGCAGTTGCCATTTTGTGCTGCAAAACTACAGCACTCTAGATTTTTTTTATTGAAGTACTGGCTAACTCACTTAGCCATCAACTTTTTAAATTGAGAATTTTGTATGGCCCCTGAATGATGTTACAAATATCCAAATGGCCCTTGGCAGCAAAAACGTTCCCCACTCTTGCTGTAGTGGATGGTGAGATATGGAGCTTGAAAGTCAAAAGTTCAAAACATTGTGTAGTAGTGCAGGGGTGGGGAACTCCCAATACGCCCCCAACCTCAGATCAGATCCCTATCAGACCCAACCTCAGATCAGACCCCTATCAGACCCCAGCCTCAGATCAGACCCCCCAGCCTCAGATCAGACCCCATCAGATCCTCCCCACCCTCAGATCAGCCGCAATTAGACCTCAGATCAGATATTTAAAATAAAAAAAATAAAATAAACTTACCTCTCCAGCTCTGGACGGCACTGCCACTTGGCAGATTCACTTACCCTCTATGGTCTTCCTAATGTCGCGCTGTACTGTGACCTGACAGTGCACAGTGTAGGTCATAGTGCGCATCTACGTGCACTACGTCCTGACACTGTACGTGTCAGGACACAGCGTGGGGCTGGAAGAAGACCAGGGAATGTGAGTACAGCTAGCATTGTTCTGTTCACACCTTCCTGTCCCTCCCACATCCTGTCATCAGCATTTTCTGGCAGAGGGGTAGGGGCACTACAGCTCTGAACGTGAGGGTACCATAATTTTATAGACAATCATCTGTTGGAAGCTGCCCACAGCAAAACAAAACTTCTTGAAGCAACTTCTTCTATGAGAAGATTCTTTTGTTTATTCAGAGATAAAAGCAGCAAGAAAGCATAGAAACAGTGGCGTACCGCCAATGGCGGCAGGCCACGCCATGGTTATGGGACCTGTAAGGTTGGGGGGCCCGGCACGGCTGAATGGCCCCGCCCCCTCACTTTCTAATCTTACAGCTTACAAGCCAGTTTACACTGCAGCAGAGAATTTATCATCCTATTTGATGTTCCCCCGCCCCTCCTCCTGTATGTAGGTCCACTCACCCCTGCAGTCCAGGGATAGATGGTGCTGTGGGCCGATGCTTCCTGATGTCATCCGCCCATGTGACCAGTGGGGGGAGGAGCCAGAGGAGCAGAGAGCTGTGATGCTGTACGGAGTGGAGCCAGGCTGGAGTTTGGTGAGGCCTAGCTGTGTGTGTGTCTGTCCCTGTGTGTCTGTCTGTCCCTTTCTGTGTCTCTGTCCCTTTGTGTGTGTCTATCTGTCCCTGTGTGTGTGCCCCTGTGTGTGTCTCTATCCAGGGGCGTAGCTAAAGGCTCATGGGCCCTGGTGCAAGAGTTCAGCTTGGGCCGCCCCCCCCCCCCCCCCCAGCGCTGGTGCACCTAGCTTTTCTGCTGAACCCCCCCATGCCAAATTCTCACCCTAACCTTTTTCCTCCTAACATTACGTGTCTCACTACAGAACATACAGGGTAAGGCTACATTCACACGACAGTTGTTTTTGAGGCCAGCGATCTGCATATTTTCGGGCTCAGATGTGGACCCATTCACTTAAATGAACACTGTGTGCTGTCCGCATCTGTATGTCCATTCCTATTTTTGTCCATTTGCGGACAAGGATAGGTATCGTTACAGTGGATCTGCAAAAAAAACGAACATCATCCTTTTTTTGCGGATCCGCAATTTGCAGACTGCAAAACACAATGTTCGTATGAATGTAGCCTAATACAGTGCCCCATACCTCTTACATCCAGTATAATACAGCGCCCCATACCTCGTACATCCAGTGACGTCTCCTCTGATGTAGATCTTCTCTTTCCTCATCTTCTCCTTTCAGACCAGACGCCATTTCTCAGCCATTTCTCATCTCTGCAGTTTGACAGAAAACAATCTTAGTTTATTACTTTTCCATCATCCTCCGTCTTCTGGACATCCGACCACCCTCAGTACTGTGCCACTAGTACCACACAGATAGTGCCCTTCAATAATTATTGGCACACAGTGTCCTAAAATAACTGCGCCCAGCAAATAGTGTCCCGTAATAGTGTAAACATAACGTCCCCCAGAAATAACTGCGCTGATACTGTGCCAGGGTGCCCCTCACAGTAATAGTGCCCCCCACAGTAATAGTGCCCCCCAAAGTCCCAACTAATAATTCTCTGTCAGAGTGCACTTGTTAGTAATAGTGCCCCCAACAGTACTAATGTCCCCATTGTGGGGACCGGTCAGTGCTGCAATAAAAAAAAACCACTAATACTTACCTCCATGGAGCCGGCAGCGCTGTACGGCTCAGGCGGCACGATGGCGTCATCGCGCCACCTGATCCGGCCTTTGATAGGCTGCAGGCCTAGTGCCTGCAGCCTATCAGAGGAACGGGCAGGGGAGACGCCTCTCCCTCCCCTGCCCCGCAGTACAGGCATCTGTATCGCCGTCCTGAGGACGGCAATACAGATGACTATGGAGATGAGCGCTTCCACAATGGAAGCGCTCATCTCCCTCTGCCCCACTGCCGCCCCCATCTGTGCGCAGGGCCGCGCCGCACCTGGCTAATTTGCGGTGCGGCCCTGCAAGTGGCAAGGGGGGCCCTCGGGGCCCCCCTGGCTTAGGGGCCCGGTCGCAACTGCGACCGCTGTGACCCCTATAGCTACGCCACTGTCTCTATCCCTGTGTGTGTGTGTTCCTGCCCCTGTGTGTGTCACTATCCCTGTCCCTTTGTGTCCCTGTCACTGTGTGTCCCTGTCACTGTGTGTCCATGTCCCTGTGTTTGTCCCTGTCCCTGTGTTTGTCCCTGTTCCTGTGTGTCCCTGTCCCTGTGTGTCCCTGTCCCTGTGTGTGTCCCTATCCCTGTGTGTGCCTGTCCCTGTGTGTGTTTTCCCCTGTCCCTTTGTGTCCCTGTGTGTGTCGGTCCCTGTGTATGTGTGTCTGTCCATGTGTATGTCTGTCCCGCTGTGTGTGTCTGTCCCTGTGTCTATCACTATCACCCTGCCCACAGTGTTCCTATGTCTTAACGCAGCTGCATCAGGACGTTCAGTACGGGGCAAGTAGAAAAAGATGGAAGAGGAGGCAGCGCCGCCAGCATAGAGTCCGTTGGAGAGGCACAGGGAGGCACACTAAGGATGCAGGTAACACTACCACATGATCTACACTAGTGTTATCTGTGGTGTGTATATATATATATATATATATATATATATATAGGGTGGGCCATTTATATGGATACACCTAAATAAAATGGGAATGGTTGGTGATATTAACTTCCTGTTTGTGGCACATTAGTATATGGGAGGGGGGAAACGTTTCAAGATGGGTGGTGACCATGGTGGCCATTTTGAAGTCGGCCATTTTGGATCCAACTTTAGTTTTTTCAATGGGAAGAGGGTCATGTGACACTTATTGAGAATTTCACAAGAAAACAATGGTGTGCTTGGTTTTAACGTAACTTTATTCTTTCATGAGTTATTTACAAGTTTCTGACCACTTATAAAATGTGTTCAAAGTGCTGCCCATTGTGTTGGATTGTCAATGCAACCCTCTTCTCCCACTCTTCACAGACTGATAGCAACACCGCAGAAGAAATGCTGGCACAGGCTTCCAGTATCCGTAGTTTCAGGTGCTGCACATCCCGTATCTTCACAGCATAGACAATTGCCTTCAGATGACCCCAAAGATAAAAGTCTAAGGGGGTCAGATCTGGAGACTGATCTGAGGCTGGGGGTCTGATGGAAGCTGATTTGAGGCTTGGGGGGGTTGATCTGAGGCTGGTAGAGTCTGATCTGAGGCTGGGGGTGTGATCAGAGGCTGGGGGGTCTAATTAGAGGCTGGGGGTGATGATCTGAGGCTGGGGGGGTCTGATCTGAGGCTGGGGGTTGTGATTGGAGGTTGGGGGGTCTGATATGAGGCTGGGGGGGTCTGATGGGGGCTGATCTGAGGCTGGGGGTCTGATAGGGGTCTGATCTGAGGCTGGGGGGCCTATTGGGGGTCTGATCTGAGGCTGGGGGCTTATGAGGGCTAATTTGAGGCTAGTGAGCATCTGATGGGGGTCTGATCTGAGTCTGGGGGGCTAATCTAATGCTGGGGGTCTGATCTGAGGCTGATGTAGGCTGATGGTGGTGGGGCAAATCTGAGGCTGAGAAAAGGACAAAGGTAGGGATAGTTGCGAAGAAAGAGGCAGGGACAGTGGCAGGGAGAGTGAAAGCTGGGTGACCCCTCTCTGGACCCCTCTCGGATGAGATTGACTGCCATTAATGCCAAATAAAGTATATAACATTCTCAACTTAAATATTAGACAGCTATGCGTGGCCCTCGGCAGCAAAAAGGTTCCCCACCCCTGCACTACAGCTTTGAACGTGAGGGTACCATCATTTTATAGACAATCATCTGTTGGAAACTGCCTACAGCAAAACAAAGCTTGTTGAAGCAACTTCTTCTATGAGAAGATTCTTTTGTTTATTCAAAGACAAGAGCAGGAACACAGCATAGAAATAAATATAAAAGTCAAGCAGATTATGGCATGAAGATGAAAGTGTGAAGCAGCAGGGGTAAAAAGTCTGAGGCTTGGGGGGTTGATCTGAGGCTTGGGGATCTGATGGGAACTGATCTGAGGCTAAGGGGTGGCTGATCAGAGGCTGGGGGTCTGATAGGGGTCTGATTTAAGGCTGAGGATCTATTTGGGGTCTGATCTGAGGTTAGGGGGTCTGATCTGAGGTTTGGGGGTCTGATCTGAGGTTTGGGGATCTGATGAGGGTTGGATCTGAGGCTGGGGGTCTGATAGGAGGCTGATTTTAGGCTGATGGACGTGGGGGGCACATCTGAGGTTGAGAAAGGGGCAAAGGTAGGGACAGTTGCAAAGAAAGAGGCAGAGACAGTGGCAAGGAGAGTGAAAGTTGGGTGACCCCTCTCTGGACCCTCTGGGATGAGCTTGACTGCCATCAATGCCAAATAAAGAACTAAATACTGTATATAACATTCTCAACTTAAATATTAGACAGCTATGTGTGGTCAAAATGGTGCATATACTATTTGTGATATATAATGCAGGCACCATTTTGTGCTGCAAAAATACAGCACTCTGGATTTTTTTTAATTGAAGTCGAATTTCGGTAACTTACCTCTAAGTCACTTATATGTTTGACCATCAAATGTTGAGAATTTTGTATGGCCCCTGAATGATGTTACAAATATCCAAATGGCCCTTGGCAGCAAAAAGGTTCCCCACCCCTGCTGTAGTGGATGGTGAGATATGAAGCTTGAAAGTCAAAATTTCAAAACATTGTGTAGTAGTGCAGGGGTGTGGAACCCCAATAGACCCCCCCTATTAGACCCCAGCCTCAGATCAGCCCCCATCAGACCCGCCAGCCTCAGATCAGACCCCATCAGATCCTCCCCACCCTCAGATCAGCCGCAATTAGACCTCAGATCAGATATTTAAAATAAAAAAAATAAAATAAACTTACCTCTCCAGCTCTGGACGGCACTGCCACTTGGCAGATTCACTTACCCTCCATGTTCTTCCTCCTGCCGTGCTGTACTGTGACCTGACAGTATTTGGTATTTGCTGGCTGGTAAAGTCATTGTTTTTCCCCTTTAAAGCGAGTCTGTCACCACAATTTCACCTTATATACTGCATACATAGCGCTGTAGCATAAATATACAGGATTCAAATGGTACCTTTGTTGTTTTGTTTTGAAGTACACCAGCAGCAAAAATGTAGTTGTATTCAAATGCAAATGAGGGCTCGCAAGTGCCCAAGGGCGGCGTTCGGGCTCTAAGTGTCCAGGCCGCTCTGTCTTCTTCTCAGATAACTCCTCCCCAGACTCTTGCTTGGTCCGCCCTGTAAGCCCCTTGTGTCATGCAATATACTGGCCGAGATCCCGAGATTGCGCAGTTGACTGCTGGGCTCAGGCATGCACTCTGTGATGACCATTGTGGGCAGCGGCATCGCTCCATGCAGTGCCCAAGTGTCGGCGGGATCTTGGCCAGTACCCTAGATGATGCAAGAGGCTTACAGGGTGGGCCAAGCAAGAGGCTGGGGAGGAGTTATCTAAGAAGACTCCCTTTAAATATCTCTCAGTTCACACATGGTTTTACACATTAGAGAAACAAAACCTAAAATGGAACCCTTTCTAAAATATTTAATTGGAAAACTTGACAAATGTTTTTCAATGTTTAAGTCAAATTCTCCCTCCACTAATAAATGATATCAAAGTATTTCTGAGGCAAAGAATTCCTGTCTACAAATCCATGGATCCACAAAATACAGAAACCTTCCCTGTGAAATCCGTATTTTTCTCACCCCCATTACTAGAAATTATTATTCTTGTCCACAATACATTTCCATGTGCGTTAGACATCCATGAAAAAATCTCTGTGTTTCAAGTATGAAGATTTCGATGAAAAGTCTGTGTTTAGTCCGTGTGTTATCTGTATTCAATGGACACTGCTCAGCTGAAAATTAACTTCCAATCCATCTCCTGTCAGTGGTCTGTAGAAAAATGACCAATTACAGATGTCATCCATGTTGTGTCGGTGACTTGCCACTAGAGTTGAGCGAATCCTAAAA
>ONZH01012575.1:0-32738 GCA_900303285.1 Rhinella marina
AGGTGGTGGTGGAAAACTTTGTTTTCTTTTTCCACTTTATCGTTAATAAGTTTTTATTTGGTTTTGTAATTTTCATAATAAAACAGTAGACAAGTGATAATGCAAAGTATTCAATACAGACATACAACGTTGGAAAGCATTATATCCATACAATGTCACATGGAAGTTTTACATCCAAAATAAAAGCTTTTTTCAGCTGATGTCGTGTTGCGTGTTATTTGAATTATGTCCGGACAAATTAAGATAAGGTAAATAAGATACAAAGTTTTTTAAAAAGAAAACAGAAGAATATTGCACTCATAGTTTAACAGTAACTATGTTGGATAGGAGGAGACAGCCAAGATATAGCTGAGTGGGTAGACGATAACCACACCTGCCAGCAGGAAACAAACCTGGGGTAAGTATGATTCATAAGGGCCAACATCTTTTCATGGGCACATGTGGTATTCACTATAGTTATTATTTCCTGTAATGGAGGGAGTATTACTGTTTTCCAGTATCTAGTGATGGCCAATTTCGTGGAAAGCAGTATATATGCTAGTATTGTGCGAGCATGAACTGGGATTTCTGCCATTCCGAGGAAGAGCAATGCCAGTTCAATAGAGGGGTTGATTCAGATCCCAGATATAGAGCTGAATAGGGAGAAACTGCTCGGCCATAGTGTCTGTAGAAGAGGACATGCCCATAGAATGTGGGTCAGTGTCCCCTTGGATCCACATCCTCTCCAGCATAGGAAGGACGTACCGGGGTATATGTGGCTCAACCCTTCCGGGATAAAGTACCAACGAAGGGCAGTCTTAACATATGCTTCATAGTGAGACACACAAGTAAATGTTTTTGCACTAAATTTCAATGCGAATGACCAGTTGTGAGGAGTAAACGTCTTCCCTATTTCTTTTTCCCATGTTACAAATGGGCTAGATTTAGTAAATGTCATTCTTGAGCTTAAAGGGTTTCTGTCACCAGTTTTTTCGGTATGAATCAGGCTGACATTAGATATGTGCTAATGTCACCTGATTCCAAATATATATGTGTTTTATTTACTGGTGCCCCCATTTTTATATAAAATGAACTTTTATTTTATGCTAATAAGGCTCCTAGGTGCAAGGGGCGTTACCTCTGCTCCTAGAGGCTCTGTTGATTGACAGGACCAGCAGAGAAGAAACACTGCATTCACCATACCTTTTAAGGACCTTCAATGATGTCATGACCATGTGATCAGTCACATGGTTTAGGAGGAGACAGGCTGTTTGTGTGATCCTAACCATGTGACTGATCACATGGTCATGACATCATTGAAGGTCCTTAAAAGGTATGGTGAATGCAGTGTTTCTTCTCTGCCTGGTCCTGTCAATCAACAGAGCCTCTAGGAGCAGAGGTAACGCCCCTTGCACCTAGGAGCCTTATTAGCATAAAATAAAAGTTCATTTTATATAAAAATGGGGGCACCAGTAAATAAAACACATATATATTTGGAATCAGGTGACATTAGCACATCTCTAATGTCAGCCTGATTCATACCGAAAAAACTGGTGATAGAAACCCTTTAAAATGTCATAGATAGGTTTTAGATTCTTTGGGAAGGGTTTTGTTGCGGTCCACATTGTAAATATTTCTGCACATGCCTGGAGCGTACAGATGTCCTCAGATTGCAGTAGATGTCTGATTCTAAGGTATTTATAGAAGTCTGAATGAGGTATATTAAATTGCTCATGGAGAGCAGAGAATTCTTTTAAATGGGAATGATCAAAGAGGTAGGAGATAGCGTCCAGACCTCTGGAGATCCATGGTTGTAGATCCAAGTCAGGGATATAACAATTCACAGTTGTCAATGGGGTTGAGGAACGGACAGAAATTTTAGGAGAGGCTATTTTGGAATGGAATAATTTCCATATGGTCAGTGAGGTAGACACAAAATATGTTAATGTTACTTTTGGAGCGCCGGGGTTCAGGGATGCAATCAAAAGTGCTTTCAGGCATTTGCCCGGCACCCCAGAGAATTCTATATGGAGCCAATGGTGGGAGATATCTCCTTCCCACCATTCTCTAAGAAAGCTCATGTGGGTAGAGACATAATAGTTATGGATGTTAGGGAGACCCAGTCCGCCCACATGTTTATGTTTGTAAAGTATGGTATGAGCTATTCTAGGTTTTTTAGATGCCCAGAGATATGTGAGAAACAGTTTTTGGAGTTTCGAGAAGAAATAGGCGGGTAATAGCATAGGCACTGTGCGGAATATATCGAGTATTTTGGGAAGGGTCAAGATCTGGAAGGCAGCTATTCTGCCTATCCAGGAGACCTCTTGTTTTGCAAATTTAGCCAGATCTTTTTCTACGGTATCAAGTAGGGGTACATAGTTAAGCGGGTATAGAAGTTTAATCTTTCTCGGTACCTTCGTGCCAAGGTATTGAACATGATTGGACTGCCAGTCCAGATTAAAACTGGAACGGAGGGGAGATAGCATCTCAGGGGGTACATTGATAGGTAGGGCTTGCGATTTTTGTACATTCAGTTTGTAGTGGGAGAGAGAGCCAAATTTGTTGATGATTTCCAGAGCTGCTGCGAGAGAAGGTTTTTGGAGAGCTTAGAGTGAGAATGATGTCGTCAGCATACAGTGAAAGTTTTTGGGTCCTGCCCCCTATTGTAATACTATGTATTTCGTCAGATAGACGTATGGCTTGTGCTAGTGGTTCAATGGATATTATAAAAATAAGAGATAAGGGACAACCCTGACGGGTTCCATTAGTTATGGAAAAGGGTGAGGAGAGGGTATTATTGACATAGACCTGTGCAGATGGATTTTTATATAAGGCTTGAATAGCAGTTAGGATCGCCCCCTGCACACCCATAGACCTCAACACCGAGAAAGCGAACGACCAGTTAATACGGTCGAACGCCTTCTCAGCGTCAAGTGTGACCAACAGGGTTTCTCCCCCCGATCTCTCCACATGGTCCAGGATATTCAGTACTCTTCTAGTGTTTCCTATTATTTGTCTGTTTCTAATGAATCCCGACTGGTCGCTATTGATTAGAGAAGGAAGAATAGGAGCTAGTCTTAATGCCAAGACTTTGGCATACAACTTTAGATCGGTGTTCAACAGTGATATAGGTCTGAAGTTTTGGGGAGAATCAGGGGATTTCCCTCGCTTGGGTATAGTCACTATGATTGCTTTTAGCATCTCCTCAGGTAAAGTCCCAGAGTCAAAGCCCTTTTGAAGGGCAATTGCTAGGTGCGGGGTAAGAATATCACTGAAGGTTTTATAGTAACAATTTGAAAGGTCATCTGGACCCGGGGATTTATGTAAGGGAAGGGATTTAACAATCTTCTGGAGTTCGGGAGCAGTGATAGGGGAGCTAATCTGATCTAATTGGGAGGTGGAAATAGTGGGTAGGCCGAGGGAGCTCAGGAAGGATTGACTGTCAGAATCCGATATAGGCGGTAAACTCTCCGAGGCGCTTAGATTATATAAACTATTCGCTATCCCTAGGGGGTCAAGAATCTTAGTTCCACCTTGTTGTGATCGAATAAATGGGATCCTAGCTTTCGCTGCACGGGTTTTAAGGCGAGAAGCAAGCAGTTTCCCTACCTTATTGTTTTGGGAGTAATATTTTTTTTTACATTTTTTAAGGTTTTTTTCATAGCTATGGAGCATACATTCTCTTGAATTCTTGAATTCTTAAGTTTTGCAGTTGGTCAGAAAATTGAGGGGTTAATTTGTTTTTCTTTTCAAGGTCTGCTATTAAGCGTAGAAGGTCAGATTTTTTTTAATCTCTTTCCCGTTTAGCTCTATGTCCCAATTTTATAAAAATGCCTCTAATGAACGCCTTGTGAGCATTCCAAAGGGCTAGGGGGCAAGATACAGACCCTACATTAAGTTGAAAAAACTCTAGAAGGCTGGATTCCAATTCTTTTTTGTAAGCAGGGTGTGACATCAAAAAGGAATTGTCATGCCAAAGACCGCTATGTGGGGGGAATGGGCTTCTCCAATGGTGAGAGTAACCGCTGTGTGGTTGGACCACTTAATTAATCCAATGGTGGAGTCAGTAACTGTTGGGAGCAGGGATCTGCTAACCAGGAAGAGGTCTATTCTAGAATAAGATTGGTGGGCTGTGGAGTAAAAGGTGTAATCCCTTTCCTATAGATGTTGAATGCGCCACACATCATATACTTCTTCCTGATGAGCCCAGCGCGCCAAAGGGGAACCCACATTCTGCCTCGTTGATGTGGTGTCTATATCCCAGATCCCAGACGAGGTTGAAATCACCACATATCAGCAAGTGACCTTTTTTTTACTTTTTCAATTTTTTGGGCTAATTTGTGCAGGAATCGGAGCTGGTGGGTATTAGGAGCATATACAGTTACTATCGTGTAGGTAATATTGTTAAGAGAACACACAATGATAATGTATCTTCCTGTCTGATCAATCACCTTTTCAATAAGATAGTAGGCTAAGGTGTCTTTGATGGCAATGAGAACTCCCCTGCTTTTCTTGTGGTAGTGAGACTGAAGCACAATAGGGAAGTTATGATGCTTTAGTCTGTGGCTGTCTTTTGCTAGAATGTTGGTTTCCTGGGTGCACAGGACATCACAGTGTAACTCTAAAGCTTCCTGCCATAGAAATGCTCTCTTGGGAGCACAATTTAGGCCCCTGACATTCAATGAAACTACCTTAATAGCCATGGGTAACATAGGATAACATTGCTAAATGTACATACATATTTTTTCAGAGGCCCAGGGTGGAGGGCCCCAAAACAGGGCCCCCCAACCTGCACCCCCAAGAGTCTCCCCCCCCCCCCTCCGCCCGATACCCCAAACGAGATCAGAAGTGAAGAAGGTGCAGTGTCCTCCTGTAGATCCGAGTGTCCATGAGTGCGAATTACTGGAATTGTAAACTGAAACGAAAGAACAAAGAAATGCAAACAAAGAAAACTGAGAAAGTAATGGCGACCAGGTATGTCGCCTCTGAAAAGTGGGAATTGTCTGTCGTGAAGAGCCAAGGTGTATCATTCCAGACTAAAGAGCACCCTAAGTTGCCAAGAACAGTCTTAGTGCTTAGTGCCTCTTCTGGGTTCCACTACTTGCCATTCTTTTTCTAGGTGCCCAGGAGGAGGGGCACGTCCAGAGTTGAATTTCGGAATGTCTATATTCCAGAATGATAGGAGGGTCTTGCCTTCTTCCAGCGTCTTCACTGTGTGGAGGGACCCCTCTTTAGAGATAAGCAATTTGACTGGAAATCCCCAGCGGTAGGCAATTTTGTGGTCACAGAGGGTTATGGTTATGGGAGCTAGATGCCTACGCTGGCGCAGAGTGGCTGCGGACAAGTCTGCGTATAGTTTCACCGTTTGATACGGAGAGGGTAAGGAAGGCTGTTTCCTAGTTTCAGCCAGGAGTAGTTCCTTAACATGGAACATCCCTAGAGATTGTAGCGGGGAGATGACTGGGTTTCGGTACCCTGTGCGCCCTGTCCAACACTACATCTTGTGCTGTGAGGTCAGGTATTATCGCTTGAAAAAGGGAGCACAGGTATGTCTTCAGGTCTGAGTTAGAGACAGTTTCAGGGATGCCACAGAACTTGATATTGTTTCTACGTGACCTGTCTTCAAGGTAATTGATTTTGGCCTGTAATTTCTCCACTTCAGATGTCAACTCATTATGCGAGTCCACTAGGTTGTTATGGGAGGTGGCAAAGTCCCCCATTTTGCTTTCAATATGTGACACCCTAGGGGCTAGGCTTTGGATTGCGGTCTGGAGTGGGGATATGAGCGAGTGCATATCAGATTGTAGGGTTTTGCTCACCTCTAATAGCATCTCCTTAATTAGAGATCCCAATGCTGGCTGGTTGGAAGGATTGAATTGCTCCAAGTTGGGTATAGAGCGAAGATTAACAGAAGTAGCTGGCGAGTCACTCGCCAAAGCAAGGGATGCGTTTTGGTCTTGCCGGCGCTGCTTCCTTTTAGCTGGGCTATTGGAGGCTGAAGGAGAAGATGGCGGCTGCCACGTGGGAGAGCGGGCTGCGACGGGGTCGGCGGGCCCGCTGGAGCAGGGAGACATCTGCTGCCTATGGTGGTCGGTGGTAGGTACAGCGTGTACTGGAGATCCTCCGTCTTCTGCCGGTGAGGACTGGCTCCTGACTGAGGATATCGGTGAGGAGAAGGGAGAAGCAGAGGCCTGCTGTTCCGGCGGGAAAGTCTCTTGCTGCGTAGCGGTATCCTCTCCTCCTCGTTCTTTGTCAAAGTAGAAGTCCAATTTACCTTGTTGTTGCCTAGTTCTCTTCCCTCTGGCCATGGCTAGGGAGGATAAGGTGTTAGGCTCAAATCGTGGGCAATTAAGCAGGATAATGCTTGGAAAAAGTCGCTGGGTGCAGGAGCTCTAGTTTCATGCGGCCATCCACCTCGGCTGCCAAGCCACTCCCCTTTCTTTTTCCACTTTAGGTTACATTTCAGGTCTGCTACTTATGCGTTTGTGCATTCATGCTTTTTTTCAATTTAAATTAATTGTTAGGCCTCCAATTCCAGTCTGGAATCAGGTTGTTCTTTACACCCTGGTTAAACCTCTTATAGAAGCACCTCTAAGGTTCGTATTTGGGAGGTTTATTTCTGTGGGCAATTTCATCAGCCAAGAAGATGGTGGAAATACAAGATCCATATCTCAAAGTTCATCAGGAAGACTCTCCTTTAAAGGGAACCTGTCACCTCCTTTAGGCAAATTAAACTGTAAACATTACCTTAATGTACAGACCAGTGTGATTCTAATGAAGGTCCTGATACTGAGAACTGCCTGCTGACATTGTAGTAAATTGAACTTTTATTCCTCCTGCGCGCGCTTTTCCGAGTCATCTTGAAGTCAAGGGGGCAGCGGCCTCCTTGCTTCGAGTCAAGAAAGCCACTCCCCACTTCCCTGTGATAGACAGTTTGCCTGGGTGCCGGGGATCGCGCAAATCTAGCGCATGCGCGTTGCGCGATTTCTGACTGCGCGATCCCGGCCCACGGCTCTTCAGTTTGCCAGCGCTTCTCCTGTCTCTGCGCATGCGCCGCATTACAAAGCGGGAGCGCGCCCGCCGTCCCCGCACGCAAGGGGTCACAGAAGCGCCGGCAAACTGAAGAGTCGGGTCCGGGATCGGGCAGTCAGAAATCGCGCAATGCGCATGCGCTAGATTTGCGCGATCCCCGGCACCCAGGCAAACTGTCTATCACAGGGAAGTGGGGAGTGGCTTTCTTGACTCGAAGCAAGGAGGCCGCTGCCCCCTTGACTTCAAGATGACTCGGAAAAGCGCGCGCAGGAGGAATAAAAGTTCAATTTACTACAATTTCAGCAGGCAGTTCTCAGTATCAGGACCTTCATTAGAATCACACTGGTCTGTACATTAAGGTAATGTTTACAGTTTAATTTGCCTAAAGGAGGTGACAGGTTCCCTTTAAGGTTGTTGCTCTGATCCTTCTAGATCGCTCATCTAACATGAATGTACGTTAAGAAATTCATCTTTCAGATTCCTCATTCAGCTGATCAAGACAAGCTTTATCTACTGTTCATTGGAGATCCAGGGTCCTTCAGGTCGGGTGACCAACAGCTTATAGAGAAGCATAAAAACCCAACAAGCCTACTCTGCTTGGATTAAGAATACTGCTTCTAGATTTCAAGTACTCCAATTACCGGATGGAGTTACAACACACTGAACTCTGTCCACTTAGTCGCTTGGGCAGAGAGCGAGAAAAAAAAAAAAAGCATTGGATCTAATATGAAGAGCCTCTACATGGTCGTCTCCATGCATCTTTACAAAATAATTAAGTTGAGGTATCGGGTACTTGCAATTCAGCCTTTGGCAAACAAGTGATTATTACTCTGCATTTTGGACCCCCCCCCCCTGGCTTATTACTGCTTGTCAATTCCCATTGTGTTGTGCTGCCTGAAGGACGATAAGGAAAGATGAAAATTTGCTTACCGAAATTTTTCTTTCCTTTAGTCCAAAGGCAGCACAAGTATCCCTCACTGTAATAGTTATTGCTTGATAAAAAACACATCTATCCTGTGGGTGTGCACTCCTTTATAGGGGGGTTAATTAGTCTGATTTACTAATCATTTTCTTCTGTCCTAGACGGGAGGAGGGAAACATTAACCCATTAACCCATCTCTAAACATTAACCCATCTCTATTTGTAGTAATGATAATTGCTCTGATGACAGTTTGTTTGGATCTCAGTTTCAACTTTCTGTTAGTTTCACTTCATTGTGGTACAGTTTTTGTCTTCTTGTTTGTTTAGATGAAAGATCATGTGTATGGCTCTTACTGCGTGGCTGCTTGCCAAGTTTCTACAGCTCCAAGTTTCATTTCACTGGAAACGAAACCAAACAGAAATATTCAAAAGCAAATAGTTTACGCTGATAAAATAACCAGCAATATATAATTATTATTACAAACACACATCAGAGAACTTTACAATCAACTCTCCAGATATCAAACAATTGGACACTGATTTCATGGTAAGAATGACATAATTAGTAATGACATTATGATCTTTATGATCATTGATGTTACACAGAACTAAAGATTGTAAAAGATATGAATACATAAGTACCAGCTGTAGGTGACTAAGGCCTCTTTCACACAAGCATGACTGATTAGGTCCAGATGCATTCAGGGCCTTAGGCCCCTTTCACATGAGCAAGTTTTTTGCGTGGGTGCGATGCTTGATGTGAACGCATAGCACCCGCACTGTATCCTGACCCATTCATTTCAATGGGTCTATGTACATGAGCGTTTTATTTTCACACATCAGTTCTGAGTTGCATGAAAAATGTAGCATGTTCTATATTCTTCGTTTTTCACTCAGCCCTGGTCCCATAGAAGTGAATGGGGCTTCAGTGAAAAACGCATTGCATCCTGAAGCACGTGCAGATGCAATGCATTTTTCACTGATGGTTGCTAAAAGATGATGTTTTTAAATATTCAGGTTTTTTATTATGCACGTGAAAAATGCATCAAAATGCATTGCACCCGCATGGAAAAAACTGAACAACTGTATGCAATCGCAGACAAAACTGACTGAACTTGCTTGCAAAATGGTGTGAGTTTCCCTGAATGCATCCGGACCTAATCCATCACGCTCATGTGAAAGGGGCCTAAAGAAACCCTCCGGTTCAAGAACAGAAATCCACATTCACTGTATAATGACAGAATACTTACATGATGACCTCCTTTTTATCTTTTCAGCGGAAGAGCCACCAATTCTTGGGCTCCTCTTCTGCCATCCAAGATGGCCGTACTGCTTCTCAGATGCAGGTTCAGCCTTAGGGGGGTAAAACCTGTGTTGTCTCACAGGACATATCACCTGTCACCACTGAAGGTCCCGGAGCTTGCACCCTTGGTACATGAACATGAAAATGCCGCTGCCAAGGGTACATTTCCTAGTTTACTAATTGGATAGTTATTTAGAAAACTATCTGGCAGCATTATTTTGGCATCTTATGGCAATCACATATCTGTAGAATATAACTGTGTTATTTGGACTTCATATGGAAAACCTTAAAGGGGTTTTTGAGATATATATATATATATATATATATATATATATTGATGACCTATCCTCAGGATAGGTCATCAATATCAGATCGGCAGGGGTCCGACACTTGGCACCCCCGCCGATCAGCTGTTTAAAGAGGAGACGCACGCCGGTATGGAAGCGATTCTTTCCATAGAAATGAATGGGGTGGTTAGGTGTAATTACACCTAATCACCACTACCCCCTTTACTGCCAGCATGTAAACAGTGAAGAGGAGGCAGTGCTGATACGGCGTACGCCTCCTCTTCAAACAGCTGATCGGTGGGGGTGCCAGGTGTTGGACCCCCGCCGATCTGATATTGATGACCTATCCTTGTCTGTGTTTGCATTCAATGATTCACGCGGACGCTATCATTTTTTATGCGTTTTATACGCACGTGAAAAAAAACTGAAGAATTGCAAACAAGATCTCCTAGCGACTATCAGTGAAAAACGCATTGCATCCGGACTGCTTCCTTATTGCATCCGGATGCAATGCATTTTTCAAGGAAGCCCCATTCACTTCTATGGGACCATGGCTGCATGAAAAAATGCAGAGTATAGAACATGCATACACAGACCCATAGAAATGAATGGGTCAGGAGTCAGTGTGGGTGAAAACTCGCTCGTGTGAAAAAAATGTTGTGATTTCCTTATGCACTATGTATCCCACATGCTTATGTATGGGCAACAAATAGTAATCACTGGAAGCCTTGGTTAGGTTGCCTGGGTGATGGGCTGGTCCCACTCCCTGTTTAGTAGGGAGTCTTAGCTGAGCAGGCCTGGCGAAAGAATGTGTGTGTGTGAGAGATCCTGCAAGTTAGGCCTGGTTCAAGGAACCTTCATTCTTCAAGCAGATAGCTGCTAGAAAAAGCAACTAACTGGGGGAATTCCCCTGAGAGGGACAGAGAGACTGAAATCCATATAGATTGTTGAGAACCAAGGTCAACCCTGAAAAGACAGTAAGGTATCACTCATTTATGGCGCTAAGACATTACTGCTTATGGAGAGAGTATATTGTTTCGGCACCCACCACATTTTGAGACTGACTGGCCATCCAGATCTAAGATGCACTCCACAGCCTGGGTATTGCATAAAAAATTAATGAGAACAGAACTGCATGCCTGTGGTTATTTGGGAAGATTGAAAAGTGAACTTGGAGTGAGATTCAAGGAGAATTGTTACCATTATTGTTTCTGCCTGTACATAGCTTTTTGAAAAAAAAAACTACTCTGTAATATACTGTGGAACTGTGCCTATTGCTGCTATAAGTACTGCTACTCCTATCATCAACTCAGTAAAGACAGACTTTACTTATTGTAACCAAACGGGCCTGGTCATTGACTCCACCATCACTCATCCACCAGCCTTTGCTTCTGTACACTTGCCTTGCACCCATCTACTTAACATCAAGGACAACCCACCTAACACCAGACAGGGGCCACAAAAAGCCCAAGGAGTGCTCCAAGGAAAAAAAAGAGTTCTACTTCCCTTTACTTGAATGGTAGGCTTGAGCAAATCTATCCTGCTCTTTCCGAACCGGATTTGCTCAAGCCTACTGAACAGCCCCAGGAAGCCCTGGAGTGAGGACAGCCGCCGTGCCTCACCACCACTCCAATCAATGCCACAACTACCACTCCCCTCCACCCAGCTCTCCCCCTGAGGGTTACTAAAATGGAACTACACAGGCATCAACCGGTTCATTATGTTATGTCCCATAAATTAAATAGTGTTAACATATTCTGCAGCAAGATTGTCAGGAGTCACTGCTCTCAAATCTAATTTTTCTATGGTAAAGGGCTTCTGTCAGCAGGTTTGTACCTATGAAACTGTCTGACCTGTCTTGGTCCATGTTCATATGTGCCTACACTGCCACACCCTCTCCACTTTGATTGACAGTGCCTTGTTTGACATTTTTAATGCCTGTCTCTGTCTACCAAAAGGAAAGATCTGTAAGGGCCCGCTCACAGGACAGTCTATTCATTTCAATGGGCAACATTAGATCGCGGACAGCCGCAGCTCTGTGAAAAAAGATAGAACAAGTCCTATTCTTGTCCACAATTGCGGAAAAGAATAGGCATTTTGTATGGGGTGCCGGCCATGTGTGTTCCGCAAATTGCGGAACACACACTGGCCGGCATCCGTGTTTTTGCGGGTCCGCATTTTTGCGGAATGGAACGTCTTACCCTCTATAGAACAGTCCTATCCTTGTCCGTAACGGGGCCGTGTAATGGACATTCGGATGCAGAAAGCACACGCTGTGCTCTCCGCACCTTTTCGACCCCATTGAAGTGAATGGGTCCACATCCGACAAAAAACACACCCGTGCGCATGAGTGCTAATAGGGATTGTCCAACCTGAACAGCCCCTATATATATTATAAATTATTGCTGTTTAGAATTATCACCTGCATGTGGAGATGAGAAGACAAAGTTTCAGTTTTTCTGAATGAGTGAGTCTGCTGTAACAAAAATAATGAACTGCACACAAACAGAAACTGAACTAGATATTAGGAAACGAAACAGGAGCTCAAGGGAACCACCCAGTGTAGTCTAGAGTCTGAGCAGTCATCAGCTAGCACTCAGCATTCTGTACACAGCTTCCGATCACTAAGGTAGGTGTCAGTCCCTGATTTTATTGTTGAAATGCTGTGATATAGGATCTGTGTTTGTTTCTAGATTATTATTCTAACGTCCCATTTTCCTATTTTAATAATAATCAAAACCCACGTGCCGTATTAACTTCTACAGTACATTCTAGTTTTCTTAGTCTGTGTTTACGTCTGCATCGGGGTCCCTGTTTAACTCTGTGCCAAATCTGTCATATGACAGATATCCACTGCACCCCATTGCCTTATAAAGGGGTCTGTCATGTTCAGCCAAAGCATCCGTTTGACAGTAAAACTGAGCTGCTTGAGGCAATATTTTTTCTGTCAAATATGGCAAAATCTGCGATGGAGGTGCCTGGCAATATCTCTGATACAAATGTGAACAGAGCCTTATTTAAAGGTTTTCTGGGACTTGGATATTGATGACCTATATTAATATGACACCAGGCACTCCACCTATCAGCTTTTTTAACAGTGCCAGAAACTATATAGTTAATGGAGTCAGAGGCAGTCCACTGTATAGTACCAGCACCAACAATAATACCCCCCCTTTTGTACCATCAGAAAAAATGCCCATAAAGTGCCCCCAATATTAATGTCCCTTAGAGTACCTCTAGCAATAATAATGCCCCAGCACAAAAAATCCCCCTATAGTGCCTCCCTCCAGTAATACCTTCTATAATACTGTTTCCAGTATTAAAAATTCCCCAATAGTGCTGCCAGTAATGTCTATCACAGTGTTCCCCAGTAGTACTGTCCTCAAGAGTTTCCCACTCAATAGTAATGTCCCCACAGTGCCTCCCCAATAGTAATGTCCCAAACAGTGTCTCCCCAATAGTAATGTCCCCTACAGTAGTAATGCCTCAAGAGTAGTAATTTTGCCCAGTGCCACGAAAAGCAATGTCCCCCAGTGCCCCCCAAAGTAGCAATGTCCCCCACAGTAGTAATATCTCCCTCCCCATACACACATTAATACAAAAATAATGAATACAATTAGCTGGTTTGCAAGTTAGTGATAATAAAAATACATAGAATAGAATAAAAAATAAAAAAATCAGTGAATTATTAATATATGATATCATGTCAAATGGGGATACACGGAGTCATCCTCAAGTTTATTAGGTGAGGATAGAGAATGTAATAAATAATTAATTAATTCATAAGTTGGTTAAATGAGTAATAAAAAAAATCATAATTTAAGTAATAAGACCAATTCATAAAGGATTGTGGATGGGGAACACTGATAAAAGACTTGAACAAGTTGTGCAGAGATCAGATCAATACAAGCCATATAAAATCTAAAAAACATGTATTTAAATAATACTGATGTTATTGAGTCCAAGAGAGAGAACTGATGATACAGGGAACAATAATAGATGATACTCAGCTCTCACATTAGATGATAGACAATTAGATTAGACAATAGATGAGGCTCAGCTCTCACATTAGAACCACTCTCCTGCTCTAATGGCCTGGACAGGCAGAAGCACTGATCCGGGACGTTTAACCCCTTAGATACCATGGTCAATAGTGACAGCTTCATCTAGGCAGGATAAAGAGAGAGAGAACTCCTTCTTTCTCCCACTCCGCAAATGAAATTACAGGGTGCCGATGCCTGTATATGGCAGTCTGAAGCCTAATCGAGACCCAGGCCTGCCTGCCTGTTTTGTGAAAACGCATATGCTTTCAGTGTGAACCCACCCTTACTGACATATGCGTTTAGCGTTGCGTTTTGCCTGATGCGTTTCAAAACGCATCACCAAAATGCAACGTGTGAACCCACCCTTAGGGTAAACTGGCTAAGCTACATTTGCAATCAATTAGAAATACCTAGAGTGTGTGGTTTCACTTGAACCCCTTTGTGTTTAAATATTAATTCTGTTACACCAAGAATATCGGGGTGAAGACACAAGACACGGGTCTGCTGCTGGTTTTCCACAGCTCAAATTGACATACTGTGGCTTGAAAACTCGCAGTGCAGGTCACTTTGTGCTGCGTTTTTTTGCAGCATGATGATACATCATAGCAGGTTAGCCACTGGGCATGTCCAAGACAGGTGATCGATTGTGAGTCCTGTTGGAATGCATCTTATAACAGCCATATATGGAATTCACCTTTTAGGATTAGTGCCAATTCACATTTTTTTGCATCAGTTATTTTAAACTAAAACCAGCTGTGGTCGAACACACAGAACAGGTGCAAGTCTTTCCATTATACCTTATCTCTGTGTACTCTACACACCTGGTTTTGGTTAAAAAAACTGATGCAAATAACTGATGGAAAAATGGAGATGTGAACTGGCCCTTAGCCTGCTATTGTGCCAGCATGTATTTACTATATTTCTACATAAGTATCACAGCAATGTACCATATCTAGAACTTGCCAGCAAAATTAATGCAACAAAAGGAGTCATGATAAACATACCAGCTCACTGTGCGCCCATCAGACCTCAGATCAGCCTACTGTGCCCCCATCAGACCTCAGATCAGCCTACTGTGCCCCCATCAGACCTCAGATCAGCCTACTGTGCCCCCATCAGACCTCAGATCAACAGAATGTGCCCCCATCAGACCTCAGATCAGCATATTGTGCCCCCATCAGACCTCAGATCAGCTTAATGTGCCCCCATCAGACCTCAGATCAGCTTAATGTTCCCCCATCAGACCTCAGATCAGCATATTGTGCCCCCATCAGACCTCAGATCAGCCTACTGTGCCCCCATCAGACCTCAGATCAACAGAATGTGCCCCCATCAGACCTCAGATCAGCATATTGTGCCCCCATCAGACCTCAGATCAGCTTAATGTGCCCCCATCAGATCTCAGATCAGCATATTGTGCCCCCATCAGACCTCAGATCAGCATATTGTGCCCCCATCAGACCTCAGATCATCAGAATGTGCCCCCATCAGACCTCTGATCATCAGAATGTGTCCCCATCAGACCTCAGATTATCAGAATGTGCCCCCATCAGACCTCACATCATCAGAATGTGCCCCCTTCAGACCTCAGATCAGCGTATTGTGCAACCATCAGATCTCAGATCAGCGTATTGTGCTGCCATCAGACCTCAGATCAGCCTACTGTGCCCCCATCAGACCTCAGATCAACAGAATTTGCCCCATCAGACTTCAGATCAGCAGAATGTGCCCCCATCAGACCTCAGATCAGCTTAATGTGCCCCCATCAGACCTCAGATCAGCGTATTGTGCCCCCATCAGACCTCAGATCATCAGAATGTGCCCCATCAGACCTCAAATCATCAGAATGTGCCCCCATCAGACCTCAGATCAGCAGAATGTGCCCCCATCAGACCTAATATCTGTAGAATGTGCCCCCATCAGACCTCAGATCAGCCAACCCAGCCACATAAGGTTAAAATAAAAACCTTTCTTACCTGTCCTGCGCTGCGGCTGCCCTCCAGTCCGGCGCTCCACTCTCTTCCCTGGCCAGCGCGCACTATGACCTGACGCTGCCCTCCGGTTGAACTGTGCCTAGAGCAGCACGTCCCAGGCCAGGCTTATTGCAGGCTCAGTGCCTGCTGGGCCCCCCAGAGGCACTGAAACCAAAGCCGTCGCGCCCCCCCCCCCTGCCAGCCAGTAGCTACGCCTCTGCCACAGCCCTTTAGAAATTATATGTTATTTCCCAGAGGAATAACGTGACAACGTTTAAGTTGGAAGATAATAAATATGTATTTAAAGACCATCTGCCCCCAATAAGGAACGGTTATTGGAACGGTTTTAATTTTAAGAAGCATAACACATGAGTCGGTGCAGTGTTTTTTAACCCTTTCAGTACCAAGCCACTTTTCACCTTAAATCCCAGGCTAATTTTTGCAAATCTGACATGTCACTTTATGTGATAATAACTTTAGAACGCTTTTACTTATCCAGGCCATTCTGAGATTGCTTCCTCGTGACACATTGTACTTCATGACAGTCATAAATTTGAGTCAATATATTTCACCTTTATTTATGAAAAAATCCCAAATTTACCAAAAATTTAGAAAATTTTCAAAATTTCAATTTCTCTGCTTTTAAAACAGTAAGTTATGTTGGCATCATTTTGTAAATGTCATTTTATTTTTTTATGAAGTTAGAGGGCTTAGAAGTTTAGAAGCAATTTTTCAAATTTTCAACAAAATTTCCCAAACCATTTTTTTGAGCACCAATTCAGTTATAAAGTGATTTTGTGAGGCTTACCTAATGGAAACCACTAATAAATGACCCCATTTTAAAAACTACACCCCTCAAATTATAAAAAACGGATGTTACAAACTTTATTAACCCTTGAGGTGTTCCACAAGAATTAAAAGAAAATGGTGAAATTTCAAAATTTCAATTTTTTGGTAGATTATTCACGTTAATAATTTTTTTCTTAAAACACAGCAAGGGTTAACAGCAAACTAAACTTCAATATACATTACTCTGATTCTGCAGTTTACAGAAATACCCCATATGTGGTGGTAAACTGCTATATGGGCACGTGGCAGTGGTCAGAAGGAAAGGAGTGCCATATGGATCTTGGAGGCAGATTTTGCTAGAATGGTTTTTAGGGACCATTTTGTAATTGAGAGACCCTGACGTACCCCTAGAGCGGAAACCCTCAAAAAGTGACCATTTTGGAAACTACACCCTTCAAAGAATATATTAAGGGGTGTACTGACCACTTTGACCCCCTAAGCGTTTTATGGAATTTGGAAACACTTGGCTGTGAAAATGAAAAGTTTCATTTCTTCCAATAAAATGATGCTCTAGCCCCAAGTTTTTCATTTTCACAAGGGGTAACAGGAGAAAAGCGCCCCATAATTTGTTACCCATTTTCTCCTGAATACGGCAACACCTCATATGTGGTGGTAAACTGCTGTGGGGGCAGATGGCAGGACTCAGAAGGGAAGGAGCGCCATATGGATTTTGCAGCACAGATTTTGATGGATTGGTTTGCGGGAGCCATTGATTTTTATTTTTTTGAGTTATTGTCTTAAGTGGTGTCTTATTTTTGCGGGATGAGGTGACGTTTTTATTAGTACCATTTTGGGGTACATAGGACTTTTTGATCGCTTGGTATTACACTTTTTGTGAGTCAAGGTGAAAAAAATAGCTGTTTTAACATCGTTTTGTTTTGTTTTTTACAGCATTCACCCGAAGGGGCAAATCATTAGATATTTTTATAGAGCAGGTTGTTACGGACGCGGCGATACCCAATATGTCTATTATTTTTATTTTTGTTAAGTTTTACACAGTAAATTAATTTTTGAACAGAATTAAATCTTGTTTTTGTGTTGCCATTTTCTAACTGTCCTATTTTTTTTTTTTTTACTTTTCTGGTGATTGTCTTAGGTAGGGTCTAATTTTTTGCAGGACAAGATGCCGGTTTGATTGGTACCATTTTGGGGTAAATACACCTTTTTGATCGCCTGCTAATATACTTGAGGCAAGGGTGAAAAAAATGGCTGTTTTGGCATAGTTTTAAACATTTTTTTTACAGCATTCACCTGGGAGGCCATCTGATGTAATATTTTTATAGAGCAGGTTGTTACGGACGTGGCGATACCCAATATGTCTAAGGGGTTCTTCACATATAAGTTATTTGATCAGTTATTGCCATCAGTTATTGTGAGCCAAAACCAGGTGCGGGTCAAAAACACCAAACAGGTGCAGATCTTTTCATTATATCTGATCTCTCTTTAGTGTCCACTCCTGGTTTTGGCTCACAATAACTGATGGAAATAACTGATCAAATAACTGATATGTGAACAACCCCTAAAATTTTTATTTCTGTTAACCACTTCCCGTCCGCCCGTTGACTATAAATATCCGGGAAGTGGTTATCCATCTCTGAATGGACGTTTCTGAACGTCCATTCAGAGATAGCAGCTGCACGCTAATCGTGCAGCTGCACAGTGGGGTACCTGCTGTCAGTGACAGCAGGGTACCCCAAAGAGAAGGCAGGGACCGTTCCCAGGGGTCCCTGCCTTCTAGATCGCTGTATACACAGCGCTCAACGAGCGCTGTGTATACAGATCAGGAAGCGCTATTGCGCTTCCTGTTCCGGCCCGGCGGTCACATGATCGCCGGGGCCGGGAGAGTGAAGGAGCTGCCGGGTCTCTCATAGACCCGATCAGCCCTGCACTGAGGCTGTACAGCATAGTATTATGCTGTACAGCCTCTCTGGGGATGTATTTCCCCTGTAACTGGGGCTACTATGTCAGCCCCAGTTACAGGAGAAATCAAGTGTAAAAATAAATAAATAAATAAGTGAAGTTAAATGTCCCCCTGAGGTCTTGTATGACCTTATGGGGGACACAAAGTGTAAAAAAAAAAAAAAAATCACATATATATATATAAAAAAAAAATTTCCCCCCAAATATTTCATTAAAAAAAAGTTACAAATAAAAATAAATAAATAAGATAGACATATTTGGTATCACCGCGTCCGAAACGACTATAAAAATATCACATGATCTACCCCATCAAGTGAACTGCGTAAAAAAAATCTAATAAAAATTATGCCAAAACAGCTTTTTTTTGACGCATCACCTGCCAAAAAACATAATATCAAACAATCAAAAAGTTGTATGCATCCCAAAATGGTAGCAATAAAAACGTCACCTCATCCCGCAAAAAATGAGCCCCCACACAAGATTATAGCCCGAAAAATGAAAAAATTAAAAAATTGCAACACAAAAACATGATTTTTCTTCTAAAAATGCTCTTATTGTGTAAAACGTTAAAAAAAATAAATAAAAAATAGACATATTTGGTATCGTTGCATCCGTAACAACTGGTTCTACAAAAATATCACATGATCTACCCCATCAAGTGAACGGTGTAAAAAAGGAAAATGCCCCTAAACTGCTTTTTTTTTTTAGTTAACCTCCCAAAAATTTGATTAAAAAGTGATCAGAAAGCCGGATGTACCCCAAAATGGTGCCAATAAAAAGCACAGCTTGTCCCGCAAAAAAAAGACCTCACGCAGCTCAGTCCACAAAAAAATTAAAAAGTTATCACTCTTACAAACCATGACAAAAAATTCCATGTTAGAAAATTCAGATGCTGCTCCTCCTCTTCTGAGCCCTGGCGTATCCCCAAATAACCGTTTACGAACACATGTGGGGTGTTTCTGCAAACTGCAGAATCGGGTAATAAATATTGAGTTTTGTTTTGTTGTTAACCCTTGATGTGTTACAGGAAAAAAATGATTAAAATGGAAAATCTGCAAAAAAAGTGAAATTTTGAAATTTCACATCTATTTTGCTTTAATTCCTGTGGAATACTTAAAGGGTTAACAACATTTCTAAAACCAGTTTTGAATAGTTTGAGGGGTGTAGTTTCTAAAATGGGGTCATTTATGGGTGGTTTCTATTATGTAAGCCCACAAACTGACTTCAGAACTGAACTGGTCCTTATAAAAGTTGATTTTTGCAAATTTTCAAAAATTGCATCTAAAATTCTAAACCTTCTACTGTCCTAAAAAAATAAAATGACACTACCAAAATGATGCCAACATAAAGTAGACATATGGGGAATATAAATTAAAAGGCATTTTATGGGGCATCACTATCTGTCTTAAAAGCAGAGAGATTGAAATTTAGAAAACTGAATTTTTTCAAATTTTCGTTAACTTTTGGATTTTTTTTATAAATAAAATTATTTATTACTTATCGACTCAAATTTACCATTAACAAGTACATTGAAGTACATACCATTGAAGTACAATGTGTCACAAGAAAACAATCTCAGAATCGCTTGGATAAGTAAAAGCGTTCCAAAGTTATTACCACATGAAGTGACACATGTCAGATTTGCAAAATTAGGCCTGGTCAGGAAGGGGGGAAATGGCCCAGAGCTGAAGTGGTTAAGTTTTCATATTAGATGCATTTTTGAACAGAATAAAATCATTTTTTTGTGTTGCCATTTTCTGAGAGCCATATTTTTTTTTCAGGCGATTGTCTTAGGTAGGGTCTCATTTTTTGCGGGATGAGATGACAGCTTGATTGGTACCATTTTGGGGTAAATACGCCTTTTTGATCACCTATTATACTTTTTGTGAGGCAAGAGGGAAAAAAATAGCTGTTTTGGCAGTTTTTTTAAAAACTTTTTTTTACAGCATTCACCTGGGAGGCCATCTCATGTAATATTTTTATAGAGCAGGTTGTTACGGACGTGGTGATACCCAATATGTCTAACATTTTTATTTCTGTTAAGTTTTACACATTAGATGCCTTTTTGAACAGAATAAAATCATTTTTTTGTGTTGCCATTTTCTGAGAGCCATATTTTTTTTCCAGGCGATTGTCTTAGGTAGGGTCTCATTTTTTGCGGGACCAGATGATGGTTTGATTGGTACCATTTTGGGATTAATACGTCTTTTTGATCGCTTGGTATTACACTTTTTGTAAGACAAGGTGACCAGAAAATAGCTTTTTTTACACTGTTTTTATTTTTAATTTTTTACAGCGTTCACCTAGCAGGGTGGGTCATGTGATATTTTTATAGAGCCGGTCGATACCTAATATGCCTACTTTTCTTTTTTCCCCTATTTTTTACAATTTTTTAAACTTTATTTTCGGAAAAGGACACTTTTTTTTTTTTAATACTTAAAGGGGTTGCCCGAGTTATTTTTTTGTTCTTTATATGTTTCTAACTTGTCAGGTATAACAACTTTCCCATATACTTTGTGTTTCTAAAGCTGCTGGTTTCTCAGAGTTGACTGAGGGTCACATGACCTGTGATGTCACCTTATCTCTCTGCTCTGTGATGTTTCGTTCACAAGCCTCAGAGTTCAGATAAGAGTCTGTACACGAGACGTCACTTGCCACGCCCCCTTTCTTTGCCGGGCTCCTGCTATCTTCTCTCTCCCTGGTTTCCTTCAGATAAAACATTAACCCCTTCAGCCAGAACACACTGAGGGCTCAAGGCTTTATAACAAACAGTAGCTGCAGCAGTGAGAGGAGACAAATGCTGGGCACAAGAGCTGTAGAGGAATTGTATTGTACAAGAACAGGTAGGGAGAAATTCCTGTATGTATTAGCAGTGTCATTGTACAGCTGGGACTTGTAGTCCTACACATACAACATGCTGCTGAGTATTCCAGCAGGCAGACATGTCACTCAGCACTTGTATTCATTCCCTTTGCAGAGAGGGGGGGAGGGGGAGGGGCTGAGATTGTTGTTATTGCATGTAAACAAAGACCAGAAGAGAACCAGGGAAATGAGGAAATATAGATTTTTTTTGCCTAAAACTTGCTTAACTTAGTTATATATTGCTGCCCATCAGATTTACAGTGCTATATATTTTTTGTCATAACTCGGACAACCCCTTTAAAGGGATCCTGTCAGCTCTGAAACACCCTCCAAACTAGAGTAAGCAGTGTATAGTGTAAGTGACGTTGAGACCGGTTATGTAATTTTTAACTTCATTCTCACTTCTGAGTCTGTGCTCCCACAAACCTGCAGTAAAATGCACTCACTGGACTCCAGTGCTCACTCATATAATGGAGAGGACTCAAAGAAGAGTCCAGTGAGTGCATTTTACTGCTGGTTTGTGGGAGCACAGCGTCGGAATGGAAGTGAGTATGAAGATAAAACTTACATATTCGGATTCAGCATCACTTACACTATACATCTCTTACTCTAGTTCAGGGGGTGTTTCGGAGATGACAGGTTCCCTTTAAATTTTATTTTTTTTGTAAAACTTTATTTTTTTAACTTTTTTTTTTCACGTTTTTTTGTCCCAGTCTGGTACTTCAACTTTTGGTGGTCTGATCCCATGCACAATGCATTACAATACTTTTGTATTGTAATGCATTGGCTGTAAGTGTATTACCATTGGATCTCACAGGCTTCTGTAGAAGGCAGCCCGATGCCTAAGCAAGGCATCGGGCTGCCTTCTCTGCCATCGGGTCCCCGTCAGAGCAGCGCAGGGACCCGATGGGGATCGCAACCCGACAGGATACCTGCACGTGCCACGATCAGCGCTGACCGCGGCAGTGCGAGGGTAATGCACCGGCAGTGGCCAATAGCCGGACCCCTGTAGCCGATCAGAGCGCCGTAGCTGTACGGCGCTGGGATTTTTGTCCCGGCTTCGATTTTTGTCCCGGCCGTACATGTATGGCGCTGGTATCCTAAGGGTTAAACAGGCTGTTTGTAAACATCACCAACCGTGTGTTTACCCATAGCTATATATGTCAGTGTCATTATGACATTATTTACTATTGCTGTCATTGCATTAAAGAGTTTGGGGGAGGGGGGAGAGAGCAAAGCATTCAGGTAGAACTGAATTGCATTTGAATTGAATTTATGGACCGATTCCTTCAAATTGGACCCAAAGAGCATTTCAATAAATTTACTTATCTCTAATATATATGCAGAAGATGATGGGAATAGATGAGAAAATTAGCTGACGATTGATGATTGACTTTCATTAAAATATGCATTTAAATGAAATCTAAAATCTAACATCCATCTGTTGTTTTTCTTTTAATTGTAGCTTAACGAAAGAATTATGGAAACAGAAGAAGACAGTCAGTGTGGTAAGGTTTAGTTGAAATGAAAATTGCATTTGCAATTTCAATAGTTTTTATGATTGTTCCGGTATAATATGTATTTGTTGCACACATTTCTGAGAATAAAAATCAGTTCATAAATGTGAATGGGGTTGTTTTGGTGTCAAGTACATGGACAACATCCATTCATATGAGTACATTAATTGCAGAACTTTCTAAAACAAAGTTGCCAACAAATTATGTGAATATACCCATAGGGCCTAGTCACGTGGCACAGACACCTCTCCAGAATTCTGCCGGTGGCCAAATAGTGTCTGCCTCGCATTACTGCCCCTTTTCAAAAGGGACATGTCTGCATGAAGCGTGATTCAATGGAGCTAGGCTGCGATTGGGTCTGCTGACAGCCAATTATTTTACCTATTCTGCAGTGATATTCACAAATGGAAATAAATTACATCAGATATTCTTCACAAGGGGGCTCACAACATGCCAGGGTAACAGGAACCACAAAGATATGCAAATTACTTATTATATGGTTAGGATTTCAAATTTAGGACTCCAGTGCTGCATAGTAAGCTTGTCACTGACCAGTGATATACTGTATGGGTCCACCTCCAATTTCCGCTAATCTTAACGTTTAGAATTATAAAACAATAATGAAGAATTGATTTTACCCCACTTATATTCACACTTATATTCATAAGCAAATCAATATATTATATTCTACAAAAATGCAGCTACATGTATACATGTATGTATAAGCCCTATTTGATAAGACATGTGTGAACTATTCAAAGGAAAGGCAAAGCCATCCATGGACATTTTTTCTAATAATCTAAACTTAATAAATATGGGTGGCAATGACTTTGAAATAACACATTGAAATTGAGTTAAAGGGAAGCAGTCGATTCATAATGTCTCTTGGACATGGGAAGCATAAAATACTGACATGGTCCCAGCTTTTTGACACCTGACTCAGTTTGACAGTGATGACAGATTTATTAAAGGAGGCACATGCAGTCCTAAATCTGTCACAACATAACTTAATAAATTATCAAACCAAACTGACCTTTTATGTACGTAGGACCACACTAGATTATCTAGAATCAGCTACAAAAACATTCATGTAAGCCCAAAAAATAAAGAACAATGTATACACCAACTAAAAAATCAAGATATTTTATTGAGACAAATCCATTAAGGGCCCATTCACACGACCTTATATTTCATTCCGTTCTGCAATTTTGCTGTCCACATCTGTACTTCCATTCCGTGACCCCACAAAAAAAGATAAAACATGTCCTATTCTTGTCCACAATTGCGAACAAGAATAGGCATTTCTATGATAGGGCTGGCCATTCCATTCCGCAAAATGCGCATGGCCGGTATCTGTGTTTTGCAGATCCGTGATTTACGGATGGCAAATACCAATACAGTCGTCTGAATACATATAAAACACACAACAGTGAAGAAATAGATCAAGAATGACACCTGGTGAACGGTAAGATGTATGACACAACTCCTAAACATACAACATGCCTGAGCCTTACAAATATACAGTTTGTGTCTAAAGTTAAATCATATACCAATCCAACAAGCAACGTGTAATACACTGCAGTTCAAAAAGGATTAAATAGTTGCACTTACAACCAGACTATTCAAATCATGAAGTAATAGGCATAATCACACAGTTTCAGCCACCCAGTGTCCTTTACTCACCCAATGCATTTTGCAAACATGCTTTATCAGGGGTATCATTTTTGGGAAATGCGTTGGGTGAGTGAGGGACACTGTAGGTGGCTGACACTGTGTGATCATGCCTATTTACATCATGGTTTGAATGGTCTGGTTGTATGTGTACTATTTAATCCTTTCGAGTTACTTTTTTAAACCACAGTGTATTGCGCTTTGCCTGTTGGATTGGTATATGATTTAAAGGGGTTCTCCAGGAATTAAGAAAATGAAAATACGTAAATATTACTTTATTATAAATATATTCCCAAATACCTTTCATTAGTTATAATGTTATATATTAGGAGAATAGACTTGTATGGAAGCGATTCTTCCCATAGAAATGAATGGGGTGGTTAGGTGTAATTACACCTACTCACTACTACCCCGTTATGGCCAGCATGTAAACAGTGAAGAGGAGGCAGCGCCTCCTCTTCAAACAGTTGATCGTCGAGGGTGCCGGGTGTCGGACCCCCGCCGATCTGATATTGATGACCTATCCTGAGGATAGGTAATCAATATATATAACTCGGAAAACCCCTTTAATTCTCCAGGTCAAAAAGAGGGACATTTAAGGAGCAAAGAGGGATAGAGGGACTTTGGTCAAAAAGAGGGACTGTCCCTCCAAAAGAGGGACACTTGGGAGGTATGGTCAAGGAATGCCTGTTCGACCAATAAATGGCTGAGGTGGGTCACCACTGTGGCCAGTGACTGCCTTAGCTGACTTCACTAAACATTTCCTGTGTGTCTAGCTAGAACCAGAAAGTGGAGAACAGGGACCAGAGCAGCTTTAGAACAGCATTGTCAAGGGATCAGTGAGGTGAGAAATGCTTATATTTAAAGGGGTTATCCAATCCCTATAATGACCCCCAGAACGCCCACTCCTCCCAAACCACCACCCGCCACCCCAGAGCATACTAATCTGCTCCCCATCACCCCGGATCTATGCACGGCCGCTGCTCCATCTCCCTTCGCAGATCAAAACATCCAACGAGGGGGGGGGGGTTGCCGCCAATAGCAGGCCATAACGTTGACCAGCTGGGGGGGGGAATCTCCCCGGTGGGGTACATTGCCAAACCGCCCCTGTTGCCAATCGTCAAAGAAATGTCACAGAAAATCCTCCCTCCATTTTCTGTGACATTTCTTTGACAATTGGCAACAGGGGCGGTTTGGCAATGTACCCCACCGGGGAGATTCCCGGTGGGCCGATTGCCTTTTGCTATGTATTGGGCCGCTGGCACTGTGTGTGCTGCGCTATCATTATCATACATTGTATGTGCACAGGGCCGTCAGGCTGTAGCTCACATCGCAGGTCCTGCTGCTCCTCCCCTCACTTAGTAACAGCCACCAACAGGAATACCGTGGAGCTTCAAAGGCCTCGCACAGGCTGAACGGCAGAGAGGGAGAGTGCGGGAGCCCAGCACGACCCCTCCCTCCTCACTCCAGTGCCGAAGGAAGCAGACGCTGACTGATGGAGCAGCTTCAGTCATCTGCCCTGTAGACAGAGCAAGCAACACGGAAGAAGTAAGCACTGCCTCTCCGGACCCCCTTGCTGAGAGTCTGACTGAGTGTAGTTTAGTTTAGAAGATGTTTAGTTGATGTTTGTTTAATTCATGTTATCTTTATGGGCTGCCGAGTCCTCAGGGTGGGGAAGGGTTGTTGGAGGGGAGAGGGTACTGGCCACCATCCTTTTGAAGGAGCTGTAAATCAATTGTAACTTGTGTCAGTAGGTTGTCTGCCAGGTGGTAAATAATTGTCATTTCCATTATGCACACCAGGATCCCTGGAGTAACAGGACTCCATTGGATGTACATTGGCAGTAAGGCTGTGCACGCAGTTCTGGGTGTTTTTGCATCTCTAAGGGCTTGCTCACAACACCGTCATTGATTCCGTTATGGCTTTCCATTATAACATAGTTATAACGGAAAATAACGGAATCCCTAGGACGGACATCAAAACGAACACCTTTTAAGAGGCATTCCGTTTTGATCCGTCATAATAGAAGCCTATGGGAAAGCATAACGGATCCGTCTGCTTTCCGTTAACGGAATAAGTGACGGTGATGTGAACAAGCTCTAACACTCACTTCTGCTGTTGTATTAGGGTTCATGCACATGACCGTCTAACCGACCAGGTCTGCCTTGCTGCCAGCAAAGAGAAGGTCTGCAATATACGGGCACCAGCCGTTTGTGCATCGCATCACTTGAATGAGTCCACAATCCAGAAGGTGTCATGCAGAATGGAGCCCCACGAAAGCACTTTGGAGCGCTTCTGTGGGGTTTCTCTCTGTGCCTCTGCACCACAAAAAAATAAAAATTCAACATGTTGAAACATATTCAATAAGTTCAAATGTTCTTTTTTTTTGTGGTGCGGACGGAACTTGAATGGGCGTGCATCTATCTGCAACAACCGCACGGATGTTGCCTGTGCATTTTGGTGCAGAAAAAAAAAAAAAAAAACGCACCACACATGCAGTTTTTGCAACAATATACCTGTATTTATGGAAAACACACAGCAAAACTCAATTACATTAATTAACGGTGTGCATTCCGCATTTTTTTTTCTCCTATGGAAAAATGAATGGGTCCGTATGGTTCCACATCTTATCCGCAAAAATGCGGATAAGATACGGAAATGTACATACGGTTGTGTGAATGGGGCCTTACAGCTACATTGACGTAAAAATAAAAAAAGGTATAGGTATTTGATGATGAAGAAAAATAACAAAAATGCTGTCATTATGTCACTAAGGTAAAAATTAGGCTGGTTTGCTGCCCCCACCTATTTGGCTTGGTCACACCTTCTACCAATTTGGCTCCACCCACAATATTGGGCCACTATTACTTTTTTTTCCAGGGCCACTTTGAGTTCCCAATCCGCCCCTGATTGGCAAGTATGACTGTATTTGCCACCAATTCAGAACGGTACATATGCATGGAACAGATCTGAGTTTTCTCATTTAGGGCTACTTCATATGGCCGTACAATTTTCCAAAACGGGTGCAGATTAGAGATGAGCGAATCTATTAGCCGTTTCGTAGATTCAATACGAATCTTTGAAATTTTCCGCTGCGAAGCAAATCCGGATTTTTTGAGATTCGCTTCGTTAGATTCGAAAATGTTCTTAAAGTTTTCTACGCATTCGCTACGTACTTGTCTGATAAATTGCACGCTAATGTTACGTTTAAGTTACTTTATACGCTGATGCGTACAAATTCAGTTAATTAGGTAACTTTTACTGTTCGTTATTCGTGCAGCATAAAGCCCGGGAAGAAAGCGGTCACCTGACCTAGTGGGAAGGGCTTAGACTGATTGGCTCAGGCTCGGTAAGCCAGTGACGCATCAGTTGTGCTGCGACTGCTGAGATGAGCAGAAACACTGTCTGTGAAGTTCTGAGAGACAGAGAACTGTTTTGTTAAAATTGGGGTGTAATTGTTCTGGGAATCCATATTACACATATCAGGGATACTGCAGGACAAGTGCAGGGCCAGTAATTAATCAGGCAGGGAGAGAGATAGGGACAGTGCCAAAGGACCTGTAGCCAGAGCTTCTACTTGTAGAATTCGCAATAGTTGGCCACTGTTCCACCAGGTTAACACACCAAAGCACGAAATTGTAGTGGAGGAGAAAGTGGATGAGGTAGTGGAGTGGATGGCACACTCATCTCAATCACAGCCGGATGATCTGCTGTCATCTGCTGATACAGTATCATATAGCCAGGGGTCAGATTCAGAGCTTTCCTCCTGCTCCACCATTCTGCTCCAGCAAAGCCCGTCATTTTCGTACGCAATTTGTACGCTCATGCGTACGTGTTCACATAAGTTGCGTACCTTTAACAACTGTACGTTCGTTATTAGTGCGTGAATGTTCGCAAAACACCACATAATAACGGCATGATTTGTACGCAGCTTCGCCGAATAGATTCGTATGAGGTACGAATCTTTTGAAAAGTTCGACGAATATTCGGCGAAACGAATTTTGTATGATTCGCTCATCTCTAGTGCAAACATACCGCACCCGAAGTTCCATTCCGCAGCCCCGCAAAAAAAATAGACCATGTCCTATTCTTGCCCGCAATCGTGGACAAGAATAGGCATTTCTATCATAGTGCTGGCCTTGTGCGGCCCGCAAAATGTGTAACACACATGGCGGTATTGTGTGAATGCTCCCTTGAAGGGATATTCCGTTTTTTATTTTTTATTTATTTGTTTATATAATAGGAAATTATACAATTTTCTAATATACATGCATTTAAAATTCTGCATATATACCTTTCTTATATTATATAAACCTACATAAAAATAAGAGTCGTTATAGCTCAGTTATAAAGACAATACATGATTCTTTATTAAGACTCATTTGACATAAAAAAAACATTAGCAATAGAGATGAGCGAACATGCTCGTCCGAGCTCGATGCTCGTTCGAGCATTAGGGTATACGCATATGCTCGCTACTCGGACGAGCATATCGCGATCCTCGAGGAAATAGCAACTTCCTCTTCCTGCATGTTAGCCGCCTTTTTTCAGCCAATCAACATGCAGGAGAGTCTTTGGTACCTCCTAGCATCACGTGGGGCCCCTACAAGTCGATAGCAGGGATTGGCTGGCCAGATCAGATGACCTAGGAATATAACAATCTGGTCCTGCGCTGCTCGCGTCATACGCCGTCTTCATGAGATTAGGGATAGAGCTGCTGTCTGTCAGGGAGAGTGTTAGGGCTTGAATTTAGATGTTGGTTAGGCAGGAATCACCCACAAAGAACCCAACAGCCCTTCTAAGGGCTACAAGCACCTTTTTTTTTGGTCTCCTCCAGGATGCTGGCTGGGACTTGTAGTGCTGCTACCGCCATCTTGGCTGCACACTGTACACAGTGACTGGTGGCAGAAGGGACAGCACGTGGTCCACACAGACCCAAAATAAATTGCCCAAAGTACTCATTTTTGCTGCTGCTGTACCTTGGCTTGCTGAGATCTGTAGTGCAGTCTAGGGAATACGTTTTTCTGTTATTTCAATACACTACAGTCCAGTGAACAATTATGTAGTGTGCTGTACAGTAGCGTCATTCTAGGGAATACGTTTTTCTGTCATTTCTATACACTACAGTCCAGTGAACAATTATGTAGTGTGCTGTACAGTAGCGTCATTCTAGGGAATACGTTTTTCTGTCATTTCTATACACTACAGTCCAGTGAACAATTATGTAGTGTGCTGTACAGTAGCGTCAGTCTAGGGAATACGTTTTTTTTATATATCCTACAGTGCAGTGAAAAACTGAGTGGTTTGCGGTGCAATAGCCGCCGTCTAAAGACTACGTTTTTCCTCTGTCATATATACTACAGTGCAGTGCGAAATTGTGTCATGTGCTGCACACTAGCCGGAGTGTAGAAAAAAAAAGGTTTTCCTCTCAGTTATATATTATACAGTGCAGTGAAAAATTCTGTGTGTGCTGCACACTAGCCGGAGTGTAGAAAACAAAGTTTTTCCTCTCAGTTATATATCATACAGTGCAATGAACATACAAAATGTTGAACCCAAGGGCTAAGGGTCGAGGGCGTGGACGTGGGCGTTCAAGTAGTGTAGGGGGCAGAGGCTGTGGTCCTGGGCAGGTTGACACAGTACATGTTGATGAGGGAGCAGTGGAACGCCGCAGAGTTTTGCTCCCTAGCTTCATCTCGCACGTGGTACACCACTATTGAAACCACAACAGTGCGAACAGGTGATGACGTGGATAGCGGACAATGCGTCCAGTAATTTATCCACCACCCAGTATTCCACGCAGTCCACCCACGCTAGCCAAGGAAGTAGACCTCTGTCTCCTCCAGCTCAACCTCCTTCCCCCCAGCCTGCCCCCCCACGGAAAGTATGGATTCAGATCAGGCATACTCACAGGAACTCTTTTCAGGACCCTACCCAGAGACACAAACCACTGCTCAACAGCAACCTGAGCAGTTGCTCTGTCCCGATGCCCAAAATTTAGAACTTTCACAGTCTGTGGGTGATGAGAGTGTGGACTTAGTGCAAGTAGTGCGTGAAGAGGTGTCGGATGATGCTGATGATGAGACATGGTTGTCAGACAGTGACGTTGTTGTCAGGGCAGTAAGTCCGAGGGGGGAGCAGAGTGAGGAATCGGAGGAAGAGCTGGTGGATGATGAGGTGACTGACCCGAGCTGGGTTGGTAATCCAACTCAAGACAGTGCTTCTGAGGGGGAGGCAAGTGCAGCACCAGAACAGGTTGGAAGAGGCAGTGGGGTGGCCAGAGGGAGAAGCAGGGCCAGAGCAGGTAGATCAGCAACTGTTTCACGGAGTCAAGCTCCCGTGCCAAGGCCTAGATGTTCGCAAGTCTGGAGGTTTTTTAAAGAAAGTGAGAATGACTGACGGACTGTGGTGTGCAACCTGTGCCACACCAGGATCAGCAGGGGGAGCCACCACTACCAGCCTAACCACTACCAGCATGCGCAGGCATATGAGTGCTAAACACCCGACTCAGTGGAACCAAGGCCGTTCACCTCCTGCAGGTCACACCACTGCCCCTTCCCCTGTGTCACATGCTGGCTCGGCGAGTCAACCCCCCGCCCAGGACCCCGGCACGAGCGCCTCCCGCCCTACAACCACCCCTTCACCTCCACGATCCTCCACCCACCCCTTCACCTCCATGATCCTCCACAACCTCCACCAATGTGTCCCAGCGCAGCGTTCAGCTGTCTTTGCAGCAGACATTTGAGCGCAAGCGCAAATACAATTCCAGCCACCCACATGCACAAGCCCTAAACGTCCACATCTCCAAATTGTTGAGCCTGGAGATGCTGCCCTATAGACTGGTAGAGACTGAGGCTTTCCGCAACCTGATGGCGGTGGCTGTCCCTCGGTACTTGGTCCCCAGCCGCCACTATTTTTCCCGATGTGCCGTCCCAACCCTACACCAGCAGGTGTCAGAGAACATCATCCGTGCCCTGACCAACGCGGTTAGTGAGAAGGTCCACCAAACCACGGACACGTGGACAAGTGCTGCCGGGCAGGGACACTATATCTCACTGACGGCACGGTTAACTTGGTGGAGGCTGGGACCGAGTCTGACCCTAGGGCCGCTCATGTACTGCCCACACCGAGGATTGCGGTGTAAGGCGCGTGCATCGACGTCGTGCACGCGGTTGCTTGCCCTCCCGGGCTGTGGGTGTTGGTGAAGGGGCACGGGCAAATCTCAGTGCGGTATCCTTGTACCTTGCAGTCTTACTTCAGTGAACAAGGTCCGGCACAGGAAGTGGTCATGCGCCAGCTCCTTGAGACCTCTGGTGATGTCACTTCCGCCAGGGCGTTCACAGGAAGTATGTCAGTAATCATGCCTCTGCCAATTAGCTCGCTGCTATTTAAACCCTGAGCTTCTGCTGGGCAGGGCCGGTGCCTTGTTGTTCATGTGACTGCTATACGGTCCGGTCCATTTGCTATCTGACACTGAATGGTGTATTGAGTGTTTGAGTGCTTTCTTGCACTGGTGCGTGGTTCCACGTACCTGCTTCACTGTCTGTCTTTTCGTGTCGTGTGTATCACTCTGAGTGTTTGAAGGCCACGCTTGCGGCCGTACCGTAGCCCCCTCCTGGAGCACGGGTTCACGGTGGGCGTCGTCCGTCTGGAGGTCTGTGTAGCCAAAGTTCTGGCTCCAGTCCTAAGCGCAGTTGCGCAGCACGTGTTGGTGTGAACTGTTACTTATTATTTGTGTTTTGCCTTCTATATTATTTCGCCCTTCGGAAGCGATCGTTATTGTCCGGCTGCCCAGGGTTGGGTCCAGTGATCCCCAGTGACTCTGCCAAGTGGCAGAGTCACTTAATTATTTTATTTGTGCCTCAGTGGCCTAACATGCGGGGCCTACCTCGGTCATGGTTTCTCAGATGTACTATGCCTCTTCCTCCAACCCCTCCTCCTCCTCCGAATTACCATCCGTGGGCACGGCGCCTTCAGTCGGTAGCTCTAGGCGCAGCAGCAGTGCCATGGGTAAGCGCCAGCAGGCGGTGCTTCAAACTGCAGAGCTTAGGTGACAAAAGGCACACCGCCCAAGAGCTGTTACAGGGCATCACGGCGCAGACCGATCTGTGGTTCGCACCGCTGAACCTCAAGCCAGGCATGGTTGTGTGTGACAACGGGCATAACCTGGTGGCGGCTCTGCAACTCGGCAGACTGACACATGTGCCATGCCTGGCCCACGTGTTCAATCTCATAGTTCAGCGGTTCCTCAAGACATACCCCAATTTGTCAGATTTGCTCACCAAGGTGCGCCGCATCTGTGCGCATTTCCGCAAGTCAACCACAGATGCTGCCACTCTCAGGGCAGCGCAGCAGCGCCTACAACTGCCAGCTCAACTGAC